>SKCR01034438.1:0-63468 GCA_019454045.1 Zanthoxylum bungeanum
TAGGTTGGTTAGCTATGAGCCAGTCTGAAAGGACAAAAACTTGTAGATGTCCAACCATTCCCTGTGATGAAAAAGTTCTGAGATTTTCAAACGATCTAAAACGATTGCAAAGAGAAAATATGATGTGTGAGCAAGAACCTAAATTTTAAAAGCTATTTGCACTGAACTTTTGGCATGATCAGGATTCTCATTACTTACCTGTAGGTTCATCGATGGGTTAGAGGCAACAAAATCAGTACTCCCAGAGTTAAGAGTGCCTATTGCTCCAAGGTTAGCAGAGGAGAGTGAGAGAATAGCAGCTGCCAGTGATGTTGCTAATAGTCCCGCAGTCACAAATGAATGGAGTGCAGTTGATATTGCAGGGGTTGAATCTGAGTAACTTGAGTCTTAATGAAAACATACATACCAAATTTGTAAAGAAAGAAAACATTCCGTTTCAATGAAAATTTTATTCAAAGGTTTGGCACGGTGCATTAAGTAAAATCCTTAAAAAGTTTATCCATGAGATCTGTGACTAAGTAAATGTAAAGTAGAAGTAACTACTAGCACAGAAATATGAAGTGAGATATTCTTAGTTCTTACAATGCTTCACTTCAAGTCTGTTTGATGCCAAATTTATGTTTCCTGAAATATCATTGACTTTCCCCTTGGGAATAGAAACTGCAACTACATGCTGAGGTAATGCCTGGACAGTCAACGAGTATAGAGCTCTTGAAAGTTCCTTAAAACTGCATGGAGCAAAAGGGAAACTGTGACATATTTTCCGTTGAAATTCTCTGTACTCCTAAGTTAAAACATATATAGGTAAATACGACTTGATTCATTATGATTACATGAGATCAATGATTTAGTCGTCAGTTTATGCACCTGCCTTGTAAGTCTCCCACCGTCCACATCTACCATAGAAGACCGAAAGCCAAAAACTGGCTTAGTAAATTCAACTATCACTTTGATGTTGGGATCCTTTGTAATGCTCGGTGAGCTGGTACTCAGCCCTACCCCAGGCTTAGAGGAATCTTAGAGGAAAATCCATCTTTTAGCTCCATGGTAAGCTACAAAGAAAGGAATTAACAGGAACTATTCCGAAGAGGGCAAAATGTCGAATAGCATACCATAGAGGAATGTAAGCGAGGGAACAGGTGAGACAGGAGTTCCTGTTATGCCTATGAGAAATCCCGCTTGTAATGCAAGTGTGATTATTTCAGTTTGTGGTATATCTTTGAGCTACAAAATGCAAAGAATTTGCATTACATTCTCCATTTGACTCACAGCCAGTGGCACCCATAATGAAAATTACATTGTAAGAGAGGAATAATAATTTAGTGCTTACTTTAAATACAAACCGGCGATTCACATGCCGCCTACCGTGAACAGCTATCAAGTTACCAGAATTCAAGCGAAAAACATTTAGGATCTGTTCTGTTGAATTCATGATGGGAATGCTGAAGTCCAAGAAAATTTCCACATCCACCAATTTATTAGTAGCAAGGACAGTTCTAGGGACACCATTGAATTCCAACTCGTAGGCTGGAAGGGACATCCATAAATCAACCAGCACTGGTCTTCTATCTATGAAAATCATTCAAGGACAAATAATAGAATGAATGAAATGATATATGATTTAATAACCTGATTCTATACTCTTAGTAGATTAAACTGGTGTACAATGTCTCACCAAAGCGAATGACAATAATGGAACCATTTGTCCTTGTAAAAGCATTTCCTGCTATATCTGTACAAAACTTATCTGCCATTCTGATTACCACACGCCCATATGTGCTTTCCGAGGAAAGAATTATATCAAGGCTATATCTGATATTAGGTTCAATGATTTGAAGTGAAGATGCCTGAACATGTGCTGGACCATCTATGATGACCTACAAAAAGAAAATAATAATAATAATAATAATAAACAACTACACAAAGGAACAACAAACTTTTCCCAACTTTAACAAATGTCTTGAACTCTTTCATAGATATAGACCATATAGCTGGAAATTTGCATGATATATTGTTAATTCTGAGCGAAAGAACAACTCACAGTACAGTTCGATGAGTTTATACATTTGAAGTCACCATTTCCAGTGCAAGCTTCACTGAATTTAACGTCAATTGTTATTTTCTCCGCGTTCGTGTAATTCTGTTTGCTTAAAATTGTTGCAGTTGGTGGAATTGTATCTGGTAGGAAAATATGAAAACAAGAATCTTAAACATAAAGACTTTTGAGTCATGCACTGTCTGACTGCCAGCTACATCAAAATAATGGACTCACTGAGGCTTAAATGTTGTTTTATGAACCCAGAAACTGTAAATTATTCATTGCATGAAATACAATGGGGGCGGATATACTTACCAATGAACCACGAATAAGATGACGAGTTTCTTTCTCCGCTGCTGGTTGTGACATTGAGAAGAAAATCATGTTGAACATTTACTGTTAAGTTTTTGAATACAACATCAGTGGGACAGTGTCTCAAAATTTGGCCATCAAGCTGCAGAACATAAGTTACATATCTGAAGTCAAAATGACAGGCCTTAATAAATTCATCACAACTCATGACAGCTGGTGATCACAATAACATTTGTTAACTACTTCTATAGGAAAATAAAGAATTTGATGACAGTTGCCTCAAAAACTTGGTGGCTCAGGATTCACAAATAAACAGAACATTTTAAACTACCCACATTGCTAAGGACTCCACAATTAAGCATAACAAAATGATAAAGAAGATGAATAATGAAGAGAAACGATACCTCACAACGAAGAGAACACTCATCGTTTTTACAAGCATCAGAACCATCTGGCCTTCTAACTGAGTACTGAAAAACAGCAGTTGAGAACCTTGACCGTGCTGGGGGAGCTCGATCAAAATGAATTAAAACTGTTGAACCAGCTGAGATTAATGCACCAACCACCACCATCATTACAAGGCAAACACATAGTTTAAGAAACCTGAACAACCCCATTTCAAGAACTTGAATATACTTCACATTTAAGCAGAAACCAAGAAGATAAACTTTGATTGCTTTGCTGCTGGGAACCACGAGAGGTGGTTGAAGCTTGAAACTGTTTGTATCTAATGCTCTTCTTCATGGCTATTAAGTTGAAGAAAATACAAAAAGAGCTAATATCAACTACCACAACTATATAGTTGTCAGTGTCATAACTGCTTGTTTTAAAGTTCACATCCCTCATTAACTACCACTGGCCAGCTATTGTGATATTTTTCTTGTCCTTCAATTTCTTATTTCTAGGAAAAAAAAAAGAAAAAGATGAGTCTTGATGTTGCTGCTCAACAATATTTCAAAATGAGATGAACCCTCAAAGATGATTTTTCAGTAGTACAGTTTTTGCATTAAAGACACATTACTATGAACAAGAACATCAGACACCAGCATGAGTTAAAAGTGTTTCAAGCTTAGCAATCTCATTATTTAAAGGCTTTTGATGTTGTAATTTTAAACAAGAAAAAGTTGCATTACATTATGTTTTTGTAGTTTCTATATTGTTAGCAAGTGAGAGTTTATAGAATGGAAATTGATTGGCCAGATTATTCACCAATATGCTGTCATCACTGTGTAATTTTTTTCATTTATTATTTTATGATTTTGAATTGCTAAACAACATAATTTCTTACAGTTCAGAGAGAAATGGGTACCCTTTGGTAATTCAACATCAGGAAATTATCAAATTTGGACGACTAAAATTTTTCATTTGAGATACGGACAAATTCAATATTTTGGACCAAAACTCCTTTTTTTCTTCATCTAAAAAATGTAAGCAAATTGCTACCTTCAACTAGGGTTTTTGCGACGACCTCATCGCAAATGTCGCAGAAACTCGTCACAGAAACCTATCACAACGATACAAAAACCTGTACCAAAATCATTATTTTGCGACGGGTTTTTGAGACATTTGTGATAGGTATATATGTCGTGTTTTTGCAACACTTACAATGGGATGGCAAAAACCCATCGGAAAAAATAAAAATAAAAGAGGGCAGCAGCTTGCTACCCTGAAATTGACAACAATTTGCTACCATTTTTTTTTTTTTTGGAATTTTTTTTTAGAAGAATGGTATTTTTGTCCAAAATGGTGAATTTGTTCATTTTTCCTAAATAGGAAAATCTTAGGTGCCCAAAATTGATAATTTCCCAACAACAAGATATAGGTCCTTAAATACCAAGCAGTGCCAAAAGCCCAGACGCATTACCATTTACCAGAACTGATCACAAGTTGATAACTATTTTCTCACAAGATTCATGTTTTTTCAGTTAGATAGATGTGACAACATTGAAACTATTACTATTTGTGACCAAATACAGTTACAAAGTGGTGGTTCAACCTCTATCTGGTGTTTCTGTCATCTAATCTATCGAAGGATCTCCAACTGGACATGGTAACTTGCAAGCTCATCCACAGAAAACAAAATGAGGTAAGTCAATTAACAACAGTTGGTATTCCGCAATTTGACAAGAGCTCTGCGGTTAAATTTGATTGGCCTTGAGCAGGTACTCAACATACATTGTAAGCATTCATTGACCTAATTAGGTATTTAGCATTTACCCTAAATTTCTCCACTGTAACATTTCTTGGCCAGTCATTTACAAAACATACATATTTGTATTCCCTATGCAGGGTGATGGAATTTCTCCAATCCAGAACTGAAATATCAATGCAAGCAAAAGTAGTGATTCAACCTTGAAAGCAGATGAATTATGATTCTGTACAAGGTTCTGTCAAGATGCATGGTAGATTTTTCAGATGGCCGAAGGTATCAGTTATTCAATTGCAGTTGAATTAGCATCTTCCTCTTCCATCCAATATTGTTTAGGTCCCTGAATTCACCAGTTCAAAAGGAAAACAGAGGTATCAGCATAACCCCAACTCAGCATTGTTTTTCTAATTCACATCAGGTAACCGGTAATCCACATAGGGCAATGAGTACCTTTCCCTGCCGTATGATTGTCGGAGAAGTCCTAGTCATGTCAACTACGGTGGAAGGATCAGCCACTCTTACACCACCATCAACAACAAAATCAAGGCCCTAAAATAAACAAAATACACTGATCAAGAGCAAGAACTTGAAAGACAGAACTAGAACAGAAGCATTGTAATATCCCATATCGCTTGGGATAGAGCTTGGGCATGTACTTATAAATCAACTTGTTAATGATCTTTGGGTGGGATTGGGTCAATGCCAATGACCAACCGAGAGGGGTCAGGAGGGCAGGTTGCTGGTAAATCTCTGGGCTGCCAAATCGGACAATATTTGACTAGTTGTTCCGGACCTTACAAATGGTATCAGAGCCAGCTCCCCAACCGATGTGCTGACAGGTACCTTGAGCCCAAGGGGACTGGATTGTAATATCCATACTGCTTGGGATAGAGTTTGGACATGTACTTATAATTAAGGGATTCCCTCAACTAGTTAGAAGCCTTTTGGGTGGGCTTGGACCTATGCCAAGAACAAAACCCTGAGGGGCCATGGGTCAGGTTCTAGGTCAATTCATGGACTGCCAAAGCGGACAATGTCTGCTAGTTGGGCCAGACCTTACAAGCACTCAAGCGGTGCTTTGAATTACCAACAATAAACCTTTCAACTTCTTATAGCTAAAAACCGTCAGGGAGGTAAAACAAAAAGCTAGTAAAATTTTGATGCGTAAAATATGAAATTCCTTTCATTAACTAAAAACATACCTCTCGTCCATATATATCAGCTATCATAACTGGATCTATCATCCACTCACTATCCTTGAGCCACTTCACACTAAAACAAGGATCACAGGTTCGGTTTAAGATCATAAAGATTACAAAGACACAAAAGCAGTATCTATAGTGTGTTTCATGTTGATATATAAATCTAACAAACCTTGTGGAGATTAATGGAGCATCCATCATTTGAAGTATTGCTTGGCATATGGCATCATCAGGGATACGGACACCCACATTTTTTCTGGTAGCATATTTGGCTGTTGTAGTCCCATATCTTACACACTGTTTAGGCAATTCTTTGCTGGCAGTTAAAATAAAAGTATACTGTTCCATAGAAACTTTGTCAGTATAAGTTTCCATTTAAAAAGTGTGAGGAACCTAACATACCCAAAAATGCACAGTTTTGTTCCATAGGAACTTTGTCAGGATAAATTTCCATTTAAAAAGTGTGAGGAACCTAACGTACCCACAAATGCACAGTCCAAATGAATTCCAGTTATATTAGGACCATAAATTTGACATCACGACATGCAAAGATAAGAAACTCAATGCACCAGACACCGACCTTAGACCAAAAACTCTCAAGATGGCCATAGAAATTTATTTATTTAAAACTTTTTTCCTTTGGAAGTCCACTATAAAGTCTCAATCAATCAAGATAAGATGGAAAGATCAAACATATTAGTAGCAATGCATGTGAAAAGGCACTTTATGGTGGGTCCTGCTTCAGCCTCCCTTCTATTCTCTACATGTTACAATGCATAGCTATCATACTGCCAACTGGTTCTACAGTATCATTGATGGGTGCCTTAGAGTTCATCAGTTAGTTATAACAATGGGTAAAGGAGATATTCTTACAGGCCCAGGTAAGCAATGCTTTACAGCTCGAAATATATTTGCATGCCCCTGGCCATCACCACGAGGGAACCCAGTTGTATATGTGTCTATATCTCGGAGAGAGCGGCATATGATGCTTAAAGGCTGAAAAAAATGATGAGGAGAAATCAAATTGTAAATGATAGTTAAAAAATTGTAAATGAAGGCACTAATGTAAACAAACTTCTTATGCTATGCCTATGCGTTCTGCATCAACCTCCAGATAAAGAAGATTAATAGAATATCTTAACATGTCATGATCATATAGAGAGTAGAGATTAAATTAATATGATGAAGAGACGCAATATTCCTTGCCTTAGAGGGTTCTATATTCTTTATCCTGCAATTGGAAAAAGTAAGAAACAGCGTCACTGAGCTATTCAATATAGATAGGTCATACAAGAAAAACAGCATTATTTAGTATTTACCTGCGAAGACGTTCAGTCGCTGAATGGCTTTTCAAATCACAAACTATTGCATACCTGAGAACATAAGAAGAGTTGACAACCTTTCAGGGGAAAAAGAAGTAAAAAGTTATAAGAATCACAACTGAAAATTTCAATCCAGTTATGTTAATCAATACACAGTGAATGACTGATACAATTTTTTAAATTCACAATCAAACCAGAGAAACAAAAACATAAAATCAAACCAAACAACAGAAGGATGTTAAACATAAGAACTATTGTTTTGCTTTCCCCTTTTCCTCTAATACATCCAGTCCCACTGAGTAGTAGATCTGCCACAATGCAATCTTCTTTATAAATCAACTACTAGCCCACAAGTACATGAAGTGTATGATATGCTCAAAATCAAAATAATCCACAATTGCATACGGAAAGATATATTTATAATTATAGCTTCCCAATCATCAACAAACACCGCCCTGATAAAGATACAAAGTACATTGATAACAAACATAGCCTTAAAATAATTAAAACAGGGATAAGATGATGGCATTGGCGTACACAGTGTCAGTAGGAATAACCCCCACAGCTCCCTCTTTCAAAAGTTCAACAACTGGTTCCATTTTCCAATTGTCAGCTCCTGACGGATCAGCTTCAACATACATCAACCCGCCTTCCTGATATTATCAAAGAAAATACAACATTCAACTCTAAAGTCATAACCCACGAAAAATCTCCAATCAAATAGTTCATTCATCTACACTTAAATTCAAGTATTTATTCGAGACTAATAATGAAGAAATTGTGATCAGTAACCAATATATATATATATATATATATTATAACTACAGTAACTTATTAAGTAGTACACAGTGGGGGGTTTCGCAAATATACACTGATGCAAGCAATGACGTGGCGCAATCTTGAGCACAAGTTGATTTTAAGATTAGTAAAGAAAAGAAACTAAAGAAGACGACGACCTTGGTAAAGCGAGGAGCGGCGTACTTAAGGCGCTTAGGGCTTCTCTTGACAGTCATGGCTAAAACACGGAGCCGAGCGGGTTTCGGCGAGTCGAAGTAGACTCGGCTTGGGAACGGCTCGGCTCGGCGTGTTGCTGCAAGAAACTGCGACCGTAGCAATAATGATGTATCGCGACCGTACAAATTTGTTGCTGCCATTTTCTTCAGCAGCTCCCAACGAGAGAGAGAGAGAGAGAAAGCGCTCTTTGCTTTTCAGTTTTTGTTTTTGTTTTTTTAGTGCCACGTCACTCTATCAATGAACCGTCGAGTTTTCTCTTTCTATTCAACCGCCACACTCGGTGAATAGGTCCCTTCATTGCACGTAAACGACGCCGTTTTACTTGCTATTATCGCATATTCTCATTCTCATTATTATTATTTGAGAAGATCTTAAACGTCAGTGATTGTCATTTGTATCAATTATTTTAAAATTAAAGATATGTGATATTTATTGATTATACCGTATATAGGACTTATCTTTATATAAGTTTTTCTCTGATTTTTTTGAGTGTATCCTAAATAAAATCTAAATAAGCTATGAGGATCACTCCTCACCCCCCACTGACAACAACACCCCTTGCCTTCTTGGATATTTCTGATTTTTCCCCTTTAATTTTTAGAAATTCACTCCCTCAACAAACCAAATATATCCCTATATATATATTATATATATTTAAAAATAACATATATACTTATTTTATTTTATTAATTAAATTTTTTATTTTATAAATTTATATTTTTTTTGCTTTATATATATATATATATTTTTATTTAATAAATATTATTGTGGATGCTGGATTTCGGCCGAGGTCCACAATCAGAATTTATAGGTTGGGGGCATTAACGATCCTGCAAAACAAAGATAGAGTGAACGGGAGTAGACTATCACCGGTATGGTGGGAGCCGGGTATACTCCGACGCTCAAGTCAGTATAGTGAAATGAGCTGCCATTATAATATGCGAAAACAAGGCTTATTATTACCTTACTCTCTTTTGATTGCCGTGAGGGCGGTGACAGAGGAAATAAATTCTCAGAACTAGTGTCAGAGAATAGACGTTTGTAAGAATATGATCTCTCCATGAACCATGAGTTATCCTCCTTTTTATAGATCTGAAAAGAGATTATTCTGCAGTTGTGATAAAGGCTGGCAATGGGTCCACAATGTGTTGATACATCTGGCTAAGGAATCCACAACGTGTCTTGGATCCAACTTTCGGCGTTGCATGTGTTTATGTTTAGAAAAAGAAAAAATAGTTAGTAACAATCATGTTTTATGCTGTCTACTTTATTTAGCTTTTCATTTGTAGTGTCATATACCGATGGAATAAAGTCTTTTGGGCTGGGTTTTCTAATATGGTTTTTAAGAGCCAATATTTGTGGGCTTTTGGTATTGAACTTTGACGTGAAAAGACAGTTTTACCCTCGGGTCCAAATTTGGCACGTACAGTTTGTTCCCTACTCTTTAAGTCAAAAAGTTTTTGACTTTGAGAGTAATAAATCGAATGTATCGTCTGGGATTTGCTCTTCAGTATGTAAAACTTATTCTTAATCGTTTGGAGTAGTCATTTAATCTTAACAAGAATGATTTTCTGAACCAGTTGAAGATCAGGATTCTGTCTAATTCCACCTGAACAAATGAGGAATGTTCTCTGTCGACTGAACCTGGTGAAGGTCAGGATAATCCCCATGCTACGGGTCCGTGGACCAGGGGAATTACTCATGTCGCCTGGGCCAGCTGAAGGCCTGATCTTGAAGTTGACTCTATGTGAGCCAATGGGGAATGTTCCCAGTCGACTGAACCTGGTGAAGGTCAGGATAATCCCCATGCTACGGGTCTGTGGATCAGGGGAATCACTCATGTCGCCTGAACCAGCTGAAGGCCAGGTTTTGAAGTTGACTCTATGTGAGCCAATGGGGAATGTTCCCAGTCGACTGAACCTGGTGAAGGTCAGGATAATCCCCATGCTACGGATCCGTGGACCAGGGGAATTACTCATGTCGCCTGGACCAGCTGAAGGCCAGGTTTTGAAGTTGACTCTATGTGAGCCAATGGGGAATGTTCCCAGTCGACTGAACCTGGTGAAGGTCAGGATAATCCCCATGCTACGGGTCCGTGGACCAGGGGAATTACTCATGTCGCCTGAACCAGCTGAAGGCCAGGTTTTGAAGTTGACTCTATGTGAGCCAATGGGGAATGTTCCCAGTCGACTGAACCTGGTGAAGGTCAGGATAATCCCCATGCTACGGGTCCGTGGACCAGGGGAATTACTCATGTCGCCTGAACCAGCTGAAGGCCAGGTTTTGAAGTTGACTCTATGTGAGCCAATGGGGAATGTTCCCAGTCGAGTGAACCTGGTGAAGGTCAGGATAATCCCCATGCTAACCCGTGGACCAGGGGAATTACTCATGTCGCATGAACCAGCTGAAGGCCAGGTTTTGAAGTTGACTCTATGTGAGCCAATGGGGAATGTTCCCAGTTGACTGAACCTGGTGAAGGTCAGGATAATCCCCATGCTACGGGTCCGTGGACCAGGGGAATTACTCATGTCGCCTGGACCAGCTGAAGGCCAGGTTTTGAACTTGACTTTAATATCGACTGAGATGCACACGCCAAGTCTCCATATAGTGTCGTGTCGATTGGAATATCTGCAAAGTCTTCATATTTTCATGTCGACTGGAATTTACATCAAGTCTTCATGTAATGTCGATTGGAATATCATAAATCTGTTGACTGGAATAACAACTTGAAACATTCTCTCTTGCTCGTCGATTGGAGTGTTCCTACAATGATCTTACCTCATATTTGTCGACTGGAATATTTGCAAAGTCTTCATACTTACATGTCGACTGGAATATATTTACATCAAGTCTTCATGTAGTGTCGACTGGAGTGTTTCTCTATAGCTTTTATAAATTCATGATGACCGAAACATCTTCAGACCTAGTCCTCCAGTAGAGTTGAATGTGATATCTTTGCCGATGTTTCTTCAATGTATGTCGATTGGGAAGTCCTCGTATTGAATGATAATTTGAAACATTCTCTCATGTTCGTCGATTGGAGTGTTCCTACAATGATCTTACCTCATATTTGTCGACTTATTCATGTCGACTGGAATATATTTACATCAAGTCTTCATGTAGTGTCGATTGGAGTATACCTGCAAGGATCTTATCATATACCTGTCGACTGGAATACACCTGCAAGGATTTTACTGTACACCTGTCAACTGGAATACACCTGCAAGTATCTTACTATATATCTGTCGACTGAGACGATCCTGTAAGGATCAAATATTCACCTGTCGAAATAGCATATATGACGACTGAAATAATCTTCTAAAATGTAAATGTTACCGCCTAATATGGGAATGTCGACTGAAGACGATCTGCATATTTTGAACATAATGTCGACTGAACTAATCCAATAATGACTTCATGCATGTATCTCGATTGGATTGATTATATGAATCATTATGCTCTTTGATTCGAGTTTACCTTTGTAGAATGAAACAAGATGTCGAGGTTTACTCTGTAGGGAATAAATTCATTGACAGATGTCAACCAATCGCCATAGTTGTCTACACAATGATAATATCCTTGGAAGATAGTAAGGAAGTTGGGCTTGTGGGTGTTTGGAGCCCAAGTTCATTTACTAAAACCCTAGTGGGGTTTTCGAGGTGTCTTTTGGAGGGAAATTGAGGCGCCTAAAAGGAGAGTATAAGAATGAGTATTGAGTCTCATTTGGTCTCACACAAAAATTTTTCTCGATTGGCAAGCTTAAGGGAGCTCTCAAGATTTCAAGGTACTATTCATAATCTTTTTCGTATTCTTCAACATCTTCAAATGTTCATATTGTAGATTCAATTTGTTCTAAGTCAAATAGGCCATTAGATCTTGAAAAACATAGTGAAACTTAAGGATTTTGTTTATGGTTTGGACGTGTTTTGATCTTCAAAGAGGTAGAAATTCTTAGGACATTTGTGTTTGTTGCTTGGAAAATGTCGAGTGAGGATTCGCTGGGTAGTTTAGGTGCTCAAATTGACAAGTATATTGAACAGCCTATGAGTGATTCAAGTGATGAGGAAACTATTAGGGATTGGTCGCATGAAGATTTTATAGAGACTGGAATTGTAACTATAGCTAAACCACCGTTAGGAATACCCACCGAAGCTACACCACTTAGATCACTACCTATAATTGAGGAGTCGAGTGAGATTCCGAGTACGAGTGAACCCACAAATATCTTAACCAAGAATCCAGCTAGTCGAGTGACTGAAAGATCAATGAGAGAGATGAGATTGAAATATAGATTTTCTCCATCAATTGAAGTGAGGTTAGCATCGCCGACTGAAAGGATAGACTACAGAATTCCCGGGTGGATTGGGTTCTACGAACGTCCTTTTATTGATGGATTCAGATTCCCCGTTCCAAAGTTAGTATGGGAAGTCTTGAATCATTACCAACTGGCTCCATCGCAACTAATGCCAAACACTTGGAGGATTCTATTGTCGCTTGAGTGTATGTCTTTTGAATTGGGGATCGTGTTTGGGGTGCGAGAATTATTGTATACTTACTATATGAAAGAACACCTGAGAGAAAAATGGAGATATCACCTGTATCTACGCCAAAAGAGGGAGCACTTGGTTTTGGGGCTCACAACAAATGATAGGGGTGACTGGCAAAAAAGTTATTTCTTCGTGAGAGGAGAGTGTGTGTTTGGGTCGAATGGGAGTGGAGAAATACCTGAACATTGGAACTCGTCGAGTGAGTATTTCTTCACCCTTCTATATTCTATATTACAATTTGTATGATTGTAAATATTCTTATCTTCTTTCAGGTCTTCAGCTGAATAGAACATTCGACACTACTCATCGAGCCGTCGCAAATACTAATCGCATCCTCGGTTTGCCAGATTCGAAGAGGAATTGGAGAGCGGCTTTAGAAGAGAGGAGACTGAGGTTAACTCCGCTATGGAAAGAAGTGGTTTATTCTGAAGGTACTCCCTTGGCTTTGAGTAAGCATATTTTGGCAGTGATTTTGTGCACTTGGGCGATTGAGGTTACATTTGGGAGGCTGCTATTTCTAACATCGCTGACTCCTGAAGAATTTTTATGCGCAGCTGAGATGATGTCGGGTCCATTTAAGGTGCCAAAACTTGATGAAATGAAGAGCCGGAGGAAGACTAAGAAAACCAAAGAGAAGGAGCCTGAAACCGCAAATTTGGACATCGCAAAACCAGCTGAAGTCGTTCCGGTAAATGTGTCGGAACCAACGACCCAGTCGACTGAGAAGGTATCTGCCTCGAAAAAGAGAAAGGCAGTAGTAGAAGTGGAGGAAGACGCAGAAGGCGTAGTAGTGAGGATTCCCCACGGGTCTACTGCAATTTCGGATCCTTCTAGCCTTTCTAAGTTTATTAAACGGCTGTTGCTGGAAGAAGACGAGCAGCGGCTGATTGAATTGGGTCCAACCGAAACAAGCAAGAAGATTTCGGCTTTAAGTTATCAGGTATATATATTTATCATATATATATTATCAATTTTGAAGAAGTCGTATGGAATGTACTAAAAGGAATTTCTTTCAGGTTATGGAATGTGGTATTTTTATGCAACAGTATGCTGAATTAAGCCAGAGGAGGATGATGGACTTAGAGAAAGCAAACACATCAGTCCGAAGAGATTTCGGTGAGCTGAAAGCAAATTTTGACGCTACCGAAAGGAAATTGAGAATGGTCGAGAAAGAGCTGAGAGAGACTCAAGCGACACTGAAATTGGAGAAGGAAGTGTCTGAGGCTACCAATGAAGCGTTCAAAGAAAGTTTGGAGGGCTTGAGGAAGGAAAAGGCCGAGTTGCTTGACCAACTCGAATTGGTTGCCTTCGAATCAATGATGAAAGAGAGGAGCAACCTAATGGAAGAATATTTAGCTGGCCAGAATGTCGCTTGGAAGCCGAGGAAATGGATTCGCGAATATGAGAGGCTGGCTGCTGGGGTTTCACTTACAAGCGAAGGTGAAGAAGAAGAAAAGGGAGAAGAAGTGATTTCAAAAGAGGCTGCTGAAGAAGAACAAATGGCCACTGGAGAAGCCGAAGAAGAAATAGCCATAATGGAGAAACAGGCTGAGACGGTAGGGGTCCCTGGAACGACTGAAATTATCCCTTTTGTTCCCAGTCAGGCCGCTGATGTTCCACTAGCGGAAGCTCAGCCTTCCCCTGAAGTTCCGTCGACTGATACGCCCGTGGAATGAATATGTAATCTTAACTTTGACTATCTTTTTGTAATGGGAAATTGCTAATACAAAATGTTTCCTTTTTGCTTGATATCTAAGTTTTCATTTTTATTCTCACTATATGGATATCAGAATGCATAAATTTCATCACACAACATTTTATTATAAAATACTTCATTGGCCGAATGGGCAACACAAAAGAAAAATAAAAATTACCGGTAAAACCGTTTGAGATGAATTGCATTCCAGCTATTTTGAATTGGCCTTCCTTCTGTCGTTTCCAATTTGTAGGCGCCCTGCCCAACGATCTTCGTAATGACGTATGGGCCTTCCCAATTTGGTCCTAGCTTTCCGTCCTTGATCTCTTTGGTATTCTGAAATACTTTCCGTAGGACCCAATCTCATTCTTTAAACGTTCTGCACCTAACATTCTTGTTAAAATATCTGGCCATTCTCTGCTGATGTGCTGCAAGTCGTATGGAGGCTCGTTCTCTCATTTCGTCAACCGTATCAAGGCTATAACTCATGAGTTGTTGATTCGTGTTTTCGTCGAGCCATTGGTATCGAGGAGTTGGAACAACTCCTTCGACTGGGATCACTGCTTCACACCCAAACACAAGGGAGAATGGGGTTTGTCCAGTTGATGACCGGGCCGTAGTTCTGTAGGACCACAAGACTCCTGGAAGTTCATCTGCCCATGCTCCTTTCGATTTCTCTAATCTTTTCTTCATTGTATTCAAGATCGTCTTGTTGGATGATTCAGCTTGACCATTCGCTTGAGGAAAACGTGGAGTTGAAAAGTTCAACTTGATTCCCCAATTCTTGCAGAAGTTTTGGAAACGGTAGCTGATGAATTGGGACCCGTTGTCAGTTACAATTTCCTTCGGCAAATCGAATCGACAAATGATGTTTTTCCATACGAAGTTTTGCACTTCTAAGTCCCGTATCTTGGCAAAGGCATCTGCTTCGATCCATTTGGAATAGTAGTCTGTAAGGGCGAGCATGTAGACTCGCTGTCCAGGGGCGGTAGGCAACTTCCCAACGATGTCCATTCCCCATTTCATGAATGGCCAAGGTGAGAGAATCGGCTTCAACTTCTCTGGTGGTTGTAGACGCTGGTTTTCGCCCAAGGTCCACAATCGAGAATTTGTAGGGAGGGGCACTAGCGACGCTGGTTTTCGCCCGAGGTCCACAATCGAGAATTTGTAGGGAGGGGCACTAGCGATCCTGCAAAACAAATATAGAGTGAGCGGGAGTAGACTACCCACCGGTGTGGTGGGTGCCGGGGGCACTCCGACGCTCAAGTCAGTGAAGGATGACGAGTTGTAAGTAATGGAATAGCAAGGCTAGAGACTACCTTGATCCCCATGTGATGCCGTGAGGGCGGTAGGA
Source organism: Zanthoxylum bungeanum (assembly GCA_019454045.1). Classification (NCBI taxonomy): domain Eukaryota; kingdom Viridiplantae; phylum Streptophyta; class Magnoliopsida; order Sapindales; family Rutaceae; genus Zanthoxylum; species Zanthoxylum bungeanum. Next base: position 15,635 of record SKCR01034438.1, read on the forward strand.
TGGTGATTACATGAATTCTGGAGAGAATCCCCCTCTCCACCGTGGGGCCTTCTTTCTTATATACCTATCTGTGGGTCTGCACTTGATTACTCGTCTGTTGAGTCTTGGTAACGGTCGGCTTTATGAGGGATATTCACTGCATTTGCCCGTTTGTAGGCTGGAAACTGTCGATTTATGTATGGTGTTTATGAACTTAGGAGTTACGTGGGCCGGCCTCTGGATAGTCCTTCGGTTATGGGTGTTGGTGTTCATCGGGCCTGGGCCGACATTATGTCTTTGGGGTTTGATTAGGAGGCTTCAAGGGTGTATTTGGTAATGGTCCTGGAGCAAAATGTCGAAATTACCCTTGGACCAAATTTGGCCCGTACAGTTTGTCCCCTACTCTCTAAGTCAAGGAGTCCTTGGCTTGGAGAGTATTTGATGCGTGTGTCGAGCCATTCGATGTAGGTGTACCTGAGCGCTGATTCTAGTTGTTCGAGCCAGATGATGGTCGGGATAATGAAATCGACTCTTACTGGAGCCATTGGGGAAGTGCCCAATTGATTGAACCAGATGAAGGTCAGTACGTCAGTCATACGACATGTGCCTTGACTCGAAATGAATCTATGGGGTTCGTCCCCAGTTGACTGGACTTGATGAGTCCATGAGGGTATAATTCAAACGACATGTGTAATCCATGTCTACTACTTGACTCGACATGAGTCCATGGGGGGTGTCCCCGGTCGACTGGACTTGATGAGTCCAGGAGGGTATAATTCATACGACATGTGTAATCCATGTCTGCAACTTGACTCGACATGAGTCCATGGGGGATGTCCCCGGTCGACTGGACTTGATGAGTCCAGGAATGTATAATTCATACAACATGTGTATATCTACAACTTGACTCTACATGAGTCCGTGGGGGATGTCCCCGGTCGACTGAACCAGATGAGGGTTCAGGAGTTTATTTGACTCGACACGAGTCCGTGGGGGATGTCCCCGGTCGACTGAACCAGATGAGGGTTCAGGAGTTTATTTGACTCGACAAGAGTCAATGGGGGATGTCCCCGTCGACTGAACCAGATGAGGGTTCAGGAGTTTTTTTGACTCGACAAGAGTCCATGGGGGATGTCCCCGGTCGACTGAACCAGATGAGGGTTCAGGAGTTTATTTGACTCGACAAGAGTCCATGGGGGATGTCCCCGGTCGACTGAACCAGATGAGGGTTCAGGAGTTTTTTTGACTCGACAAGAGTCAATGGGGGATGTCCCCGGTCGACTGAACCAGATGAGGGTTCAGGAGTTTATTTGACTCGACAAGAGTCCATGGGGGATGTCCCCGGTCGACTGCCAATTTCCAAGTAGTCGAAGGATGGATACATTGGATTTCTTGTTCAGCTGGTACTTGTAGACTGGAGCTGAAATCAGCAACAAAATCTGCGAGTGCTTGTGACTTGATCGCGTTGCGTGGTAAGTACGTGATGTCGTGTTCTCCTAGTTCCACAGCCCACTTGGTCAGTCTCCTTGAAAGCTCGGGTTTATGAAGAATGCTCCTCATTGGATACGATGTATAGACAGTGATTGGATGACCCTGAAAATATGGTCGTAGCTTCCTTGCTGCAGTTACCAACGCCAGTACCAATTTTTCCATATGAGGGTAGCGTGATTCTGCATCTAACAATGCCTTACTCACATAGTAGACTGGGAGTTGAGTTCCGTTTTCTTCTCGGATCAGGACTGCACTTACTGCTTGCTCTGAGACTCCTAAGTAGAGAAAAAGTCTTTCATTGTCGAGTGGCTTAGATAACAATGGTGGAGAAGATAAGTATCGTTTGAGTTCTGTCAACGCCTTTTCGCAGGCTGGAGTCCACTCGAAGTGTTTTGCTTTCTTCAAGGCTGAGAAGAATAGAAAACTTTTATCGGTCGATTTGGAAATGAATCTATTAAGTGCGGCTATTCTCCCAGCAAGTCGCATGACGTCTTTCGGAGTGGAAGGAGAAGGAATGTCAAGAATAGATCTGATCTGAGTTGGATTGGCTTCTATCCCTCGTCGTGTGACCAAATATCCAAGAAATTTCCCTGAAGCGACTCCAAAAGCACATTTTGTTGGATTCAATTTCATACCGTACTTCTTCATTGTGTCGAATGCATGCTCCAAATGTGCCAAATGTTGTTCGGCTTCTATTGACTTTACCAGCATGTCATCTATGTAAACCTCCATGGTCTTCCCTATTTGCTGAGAAAACATCTTGTTCACCATTCGTTGATAAGTCGCTCCAGCATTTTTGAGTCCGAATGGCATCACTTTATAACAATATATGCCTCTGTTGGTGATGAATGCAGTTTTTTCCTGGTCGTTCGGATGCATGAGAATTTGATTGTAGCCTGAATAGGCATCCATGAAACTCAGTAACTCATGGCCTGCTGTAGCGTCAACCAGGGAATCAATATGAGGTAATGGGAAGGAATCCTTGGGGCATGCTTTGTTCAAATCTGTGAAGTCGATGCAAACTCTCCATTTCCCGTTCTTCTTTCGTACTATCACCACATTAGCTAACCATTCTGGGAATTGAACCTCCTTGATGGCTCCATTTTGTAATAATTTTTGGACTTCTTCATTGATGATCTGATTTCTCTCCGGGGCAAACTTTCTTCTTTTCTGTCTGACAGGAGTGTAGTTTGGATCTACATGGAGCTCATGGGTGATTAACTCTGGATCGATTCCGGTCATATCTTCGTGTGACCAGGCGAAACAATCATGTCGCTTCATCAAGAAATCAATTAGGTCGGTTCGTAGCTTGGGATCCAGATTAACTCCAATTGGTACTTTGTGATCTGCATATTCTGGGTGTATTGATACTTCGTCTAGGTCTTCTACGCTTGGCTGATCTTGTGGTGAAACATCGGATCCCATCATTAATTGCTATGCCGACTGAGGTTTCGCCTTTAAAGTAGTCTGGTAACAACTTCTTGAAGCGTGTCGATCTCCTACAATCTCCTGAATTCCCCATTTAGTGGGAAATTTGAGTACTTGATGATAAGTTGAGGAGACTGCCCTCATCTCATGAATCCAAGGTCGGCCAACGATCAAGTTGTAGGCTGAGGGACAATCGAGGATCAAAAATGAAGTCAACTTATTGATTCCTCCTGCATAGATTGGAAGAGTTATTTCTCCAATGGTGAATTTTTGTTCGCCGCTGAACCCAATAAGAACAGTTGACTTTCTGTTGATCTTTTCAATCTCGGTTCCCATGTCGGAAAGGGCTGCCTTGAAGATGATATTTGCTGACGAACCTGTGTCGACCAAGATTCTTTTGACCATGAAATTTGCAATTTGTAATGAGATTACCAGCGCATCGTGATGCGGATTCATTCGGCTGGAATTGCTGTCGTCTGAAAATTCAATTGTAAGGTTTGTACAAGTCTCCTCTATTGACATAGTCGAATGGGAAAGATCCATTGTGGCAACTCTGGCATGTCGTTTCGCTGCGGAATATGAAACACCACTAACTTCAGAACCACCAGAAATAAAACTTACAGTATTGTTGATTGGTGGTGGTGGTATGGGGCCATCTTCTTTGTCATTTCTCCTGGCCATTGTAGCCTTGCCCTTATCTGTAAGCAATTCCTTCAAGTGCCCTTTATTCAACAATTCCAATACTTCCAATCTTAAAGCCACACAATCTGCTGTCGTATGGCCATAATCTCGGTGAAACTCACACCATTTGCTGGTATCTTTTTTGATTGAATATCTCTGGAACGTGGGGGCCACCTTACTTCGCTTCCCATTCTCTTGAGTACCGAAACCAGTTCTCCCGGGGAAACAGTAAAATTGTAGTCTGGAGTCTCTCATTGTTAGCAGATTTGTCTTGTCCTCTGAAAGTTAACGGTTGGCGCTTGAAGTCCCGGTTGAAATGCTGATTCATTTTCGGAAGATCCTTCCTGTCTGTTGGCCGAGGTGCTTTGTTGAGAAATTCTTTGCGCCGTTTAGTAGTATCTTGAGTGTTATTGTATTGCAAACCAGAAAAATTCTCTTTTCTCTTGTTCCTCTTGTCTTCTTCCCACCTTATTTCAATTTGGGCTCGAGCCATGGCTTGATCCATCGTGTAGCACCGGAATTTAGTGAGTTTCTTGTAAAGTCCGCTTTCTAGAAGCAGACCATTTCTGAATGCTTCTACAGCAGTAGGTTGATGGAGATCCGGGATAGTTATCCTTTCTTTATTGAAGCGAGCTACGTAGCTTCGTAAAGATTCTCATTTCCTTTGCTGGATGGCACAAAGGTCGTCTGAAGTCTTCTCAATCTTGCAGGAACTCGCAAAATGCTCTACAAATTTGTCTGCCAGCTGTTGGTATGATCCAATGGACCTATACGGGAGATTGATGAACCAAGTTAGGGCTGGACCGGCCAATGTCTCCCCAAATCCTCTGCACATTCCGGCCTCCCACTGTCGAGGGGTCAGGCCTGTTGACATCATCTTATATTTGTAATGAATGATGTGGTCGTCTGGGTCAGTAGACCCATCATACATTTTCATATCTTGAGGGCTGAATTTCCTTGGCAATTCTACAGAGGTGATAGACTCAAAAAATGGTGTGTCAGAAATTGTCCCAGCTCTACTTTTTCTTATTGGCAGTTTGACTCCTGGTAGACTGGACAATATCGCTTCTTTGAACTCTAACATTTCTTTGCGCATGTTGGAGGCGACTTGTTGAGCCTGGTCGGCTGGGGAAATTGGGGGAACTGTATGATTTCTTTGGTGGTCACCCGGTGAAGGAATATCATTTGTCACGTCGTTGAATGTTTCCAAAAGATTGGATGGAATTATATCATTGTTGGCATTGCCCGGAGAATCACGTTGTTGAGAAGTGGAAGAGATTAATTCTAACTGCTTTCGAAGGTTTGCATTGGAGCTTCGCATGGTCAAATTATCCTCCTCCAAAGTTCGTAACCGTTTTTGTAGCATAGATATTTGGGCTGAAGTTGGATCCGGTGTCAGCTCGCTGCTTGAAGCCATGAATGACAATTAGAATTGTAGACTGTGAAATCTTTTGCTTGCTATAAATCGCCAAAGCCCCACGGTGGGCGCCAAATTGTGGATGCTGGATTTCGGCCGAGGTCCACAATCAGAATTTGTAGGTTGGGGGCATTAACGATCCTGCAAAACAAAGATAGAGTGAACGGGAGTAGACTATCACCGGTATGGTGGGAGCCGGGTATACTCCGACGCTCAAGTCAGTATAGTGAAATGAGCTGCCATTATAATATGCGAAAACAAGGCTTATTATTACCTTACTCTCTTTTGATTGCCGTGAGGGCGGTGACAGAGGAAAGAAATTCTCAGAACTAGTGTCAGAGAATAGACGTTTGTAAGAATATGATCTCTCCATGAACCATGAGTTATCCTCCTTTTTATAGATCTGAAAAGAGATTATTCTGCAGCTGTGATAAAGGCTGGCAATGGGTCCACAACGTGCTGATACATCTGGCTAAGGAATCCACAACGTGTCTTGGATCCAACTTTCGGCGTTGCATGTGTTTATGTTTAGAAAAAGAAAAAATAGTTAGTAACAATCATGTTTTATGCTGTCTACTTTATTTAGCTTTTCATTTGTAGTGTCATATACCGATGGAATAAAGTCTTTTGGGCTGGGTTTTCTAATATGGTTTTTAAGAGCCAATATTTGTGGGCTTTTGGTATTGAACTTTGACGTGAAAAGACAGTTTTACCCTCGGGTCCAAATTTGGCACGTACAATTACAAATTTCATATTTATTGTTATTTATTTTGTGTTTATTTATTCATTTAATTTTTGTGATTCTTTTTTAATTTATTTAACACTACTTATGTATTATAAAAATATTTATATGTATTAAATCAAAATATATATATATTTTAAAAATAGTACAAATAACAACATAAAAAGTTACACTTAAAAATATAAAAACATAAATTCTAATACATGTTACCTCCAAAGTCTCATTCTGGCGCACTTGGTGATATACCAAATACTTCGTACAAATTCTAATTATTATATAAATTAATTTTATTTGGTTAAATTATAATTTTTTTTATACATAAGTAGTGTTAATTAAATTAAAAAAGAATCAAAAAAATTAAATGAATAAATACGCAATTTGTAATATTTATTAACAAAAATAAAAAAAAAATTATAAAAAAAATATAATTAATAAAATGACAAAGGGAGTTATAATTAGTATATAATTATTTTTAAATTAATATATATAAATATAAAATTTTTGCCATGTATAATAATTGGAGGAGTACAAAGAGAGGGGCGTTGTGGTAAAATTAGAGGGAGACAAAAGGTGGGGAGTGGTCAGGAGGGGGAGGATCATTTTTCATAAACTATACCTGAATTAACAAGAATATTGGCTATTATAATGCCATCTTGGTAATATATATTTTTTTTGGAAACATTAGAAATCCTACCGTTAAATCACCCGATCCAAGTTTAAGAGGAGCATGTAAAATTTTTGATTATCCTATGCTCTTACAAGAAATACACTATTGTATTCGAATTTAGGATCTGACAATCAAATCCTAAATATTTTGCTATCAAACCACACCCGTGGGCGTGGGCGTGGCCATCTAGGTAAATATGTGAACAGCTAATTTCCATTGAGCTAATTACAACCAATGGCTTCAAAGTTTCCAAGATAATAAAAAGTGCGGATTCTTAAGGTATTTAATCACTGTCATAGAATCACTTTCCAGCATTAAGCTCGTAAAAACTGGTTCACGAGATACACAACCTGATTATTTTAATAATAAAAATTATCTATGGAAAACAGTCTACACATCCGAGGTGGCCATGAGACAATAATTGAATCTAAAATTAAGACTATAAATCTAAAATAAAAAATATAAAATTAAATATAAAATATGACTTTTTTCTCTCGTTTCGGTTGAAACTCACTTCAGAAACGTGCCTAAACCTTCAAAATTTAAAGACAATTCAAAACTGCCTCATGGTTCTCATGAAGCGAAATTAAAGTTTCAGAATGATTCCCAACCAAACCATACAGTATTTTCGAAACCCAAGCTGCAGATGCTAGCAAAAATACTATAACACTTGGGAAAATTAAACGATTTCCGTATACACTTGCTTATATCTGTTTATACGAGAAAATCAACAGTGACTAAAATAATAACTAAGGAACAATACAAAGGATAAAATTCTCAATTCTCGCATAATCAACTTGATGGACTTGTGGATATAGAAACTTCGAAGTGCCTGAGGCACGAACGAACCTGTTTCCTCACTTATCGTGGAGGCAGAGAGGGAGGGAGGGGAGGCATATGGGATTTTGCAAATCCCACCCATGCAACAATACCAACAGCGAGGATTACCCATCCGAATATGTCATATTTGAGATCACTGCTTTTCTTCTTCTTTGAAGCCTGTGAGAGCGAAAAATTAGTTAGCCAACTCAAGGACAAAGAAAAAGCAAGAAATGATGATCAACTTCCGCAGCAACATTCTTCATCTTTGTTGAGAACCACACATGTAAGGAATACACAAACAAATACAAAACAGCCCATGCAAGACTTTAACAAACAAAATAATGAAAGTAACGACAATTTCATGCCCGTTGCTTGGGAATAAATCTTATGCCAGACACGAAATCTCTTCCCAGCCCACCCACATGTATATGCTCCACGTCAGCATTTACAGTAGGCATTAAAAAAAGTAGAAGGAACATGGAAAAAAAAATCAAGGCACCAATCCCAGCATTATTCCACAACACTCAAATGTAGAATCATAGTTTCCGATATTTTAAACCATGGTATTGCAACAACCAATTAATTATTGAACGATGTTGTATGTGCGACACAGAAAACACATGCATGTCAACAGAGAGACAGGGCAAAAGCACATCTGACCTCTTTATCCTCCAAATCTCTTGATTAACAGTTGTTATTAAAAGCTTTTCTATCAATTTACAAATACAAGGCTGAATAGATAACATAGAAAGCATTCTGAAAGATGGACACATTCCAATTATCATAACTAATAGCTGGGAAAAAACCACAGCACAAGCATATGAGCTCCAAATAAAAACAAAAAATTTTAGATTATCACCTTTGCACCTGAAGAAGAAGAAGGTCCAGCAGATGCTCCCATGGCTTGTTGACCTAAACCATGTTTATGGATTTCCATGTGCAATTCTGGAGCCTAAGGACACAAACAGATAACAATATGCTATCAATCTAGTAACAAGTACTTAGATACAGTACATAAAATGAATCTTTGTGAAGCCAACATTATCAATAGTTTACTACTACCATTTCTATGACAATAGATTTATCAGAAAACAAGCATGTTTTACATGTGATAACAGACATGGCCAACAATGTCAAGGGTTTTCTACCATTTTCATAACAAAAAATCATTGGAAACTCAATTTTAATACAAGTTCAAGTCAATTATTTACTTGGAACTCAAAGAACTCTTAAAAAGCAGCCACCTTTGAATGATCAAGTCCTTACCTAAAAACCACCTGAGTGCATCCAGGTACTCTATCTAATTATTCCACATGCTTGTCAGTGTGAAACTGTCACTTTGATGCTTCCAAGTTCCAACGAAACGAGCATTATAGGTTAATAATTGACATCAACACTTCACAAATGAAAAATCATATGTTCTATTAAGACAAATCCACCATTATTGCATTTGCACTGTCAAAACAACAATGGGAACTACAGCTATACTTTTTTAATAGGAGGGAACTACAGCTATACTTATGATACCACAAAGGAATCTCTAGTGAAATTCTTCATTTCCAGTCTCCCATTAACATTTTAGACAACATTAATGTCTAATTCTCTCTTTATTCGCCCAAAACTCATATGAGAAAGTTGCCATATATTTACTACTTTTAAGAATGGTAGCCTCCCATCCAATTCCACATGGCATATTGCAATTCAATAAATTTGAAAATTTTAATAATATTATCCTTAAGCTTTTCATAGAAGACAAATTTAACCAGTGTGACCTAACATCCATCAATATCCACAATCAGCCCCTTCTTTCACTTCTGTGCGGCATCTCTACAAGTTTATGGAAACAGAATCCATCTTTGCCCATTAAATGTAGGACCTAAAAAAATTTAAGTCACGCCAAATTTCTAAACAAAGCTTACCCCAAACGATCATAAGAGAGAAAAAAAAACAAGAAAGCTCAACCACATAAAACATAAACATTGTCCGTGAACATTAATTGACAAAAGAAAAGATAGAGAAGTACCTTTGCAGCCACCTCTAAAGACTTCTGATAAAGTTCATTCGAGGGATCCTAAGAAAAACCCAAATATATTATTATATCACACATACCATACATAATATCTAATATTTAGATGTCATTGCAAATAGAAAAAACGAAAATACCTCTTCAACTGCTTGCTGAAAGTACTTAGTTGCCTTGTCGAAATACTCTGTGGCCTCATCCTGGTCAGGTGTCAACAATGCATGAGAAGTATGAGCGTTTCCCAGGCACCACAGTGTGTCGGTGTTGGGGGCTAACCAACAATGCCTCCTCCAGCTTTGAAATTGCATCTGTTATATCAATAAATTACAACCTATTAACAAAATTAGCCCTCCACTAACAAGTTGCCCTTTAAAACAACTACATTTTGACAGTTATTCCAAACAAAATGCATGACTTCAATATTAATAATAATAATAATAAGCTTAATAAATTTCGGCATACATTTGAATTCAATATTACATATAAACCATAAGCACCTAAAATCATCTTCTTCGAATCCGGAACCGTTTGAAACTGAGATAACTCCAAAAGAGCACCTCCCCATCTCGTTAAATTCTGAACCAACAAAACAAACCAAAGTATAAAAAATAAAATAAAAATTGGAACTTTCCATTATTTTCCCACAATTTCTCAGAAACCAAACAGACCCAGAAAATAAAATTAAAAGACACGGCGAAAAAACGGAGAGGTTGATAAAAGAAATTAATAGAAACGAACATTGGCATCGAGAGGGTTCGTGGCGTAGGTAGCTTCAGCGGTTTTGCGGGCGTGCTCGAAGAAGAGTAATCTATCGAAGTCACTTTGCATGTCCATGGCGTCGTCTGTCTCTTTATCGTTTCGTACGGAGAAATAATCTAGATTATAGATACTAATAACTAATATTTCTCTAAGCTCTATCTGTATTAAGTTAGAAGTTGAAACCCTAATCGGTGCGAAATGGTGACTTTTTACTTTAGTCAAAGCAAAAGCATTAGTCTGTTTCGGACCGTTGGTTTAATGGTCAAATTGACTCAGATTTCGGACCAAATATAATATAATTATTCATTTCAAACACAAGATTTTCTCTTTTTTTTTTTTTTGGGAGGAGAACTTATGATACGATAAGAATGAGTATTTCTTTTTATAAGAGTTATGACAGTCAAAAGTTATATTCTATATAATTTAATGATGAAATTTCTAACGATTCTAAAAAAAATTCAATGGTCTCCATATCTCCAAAATTACAATATTTCGACTTGGGAAATATTTCATACTCCTTTCATTAATTGCAATCCACTTAAATAAGAGAAATGATATTCGTACTTACTATTATACTCCTTGTTTTCACGAACGACAGGTCAACTTGCGTTTTGGGCTTCAACTTATTATCATGGTTTGACTTGCCCACATTGCTAAACACCCCTTCAAACATTTCAACAAATTGAAAAATCAGCAAAACTGACATCGTCGTCCCCTTCAAGCATTTCTCAATCAATTTGAAAGGGTGCGAGCAGAGACTTGTTTTGTGTATTTTTCCATTTTTTTACTATACTTGATTTACTGGTTGATGAGCATCTCCAATGTTCGCTTTCTCAAGTGGATGATGCTGCCATTTGTGCTATCAGAAGTGTTTGTCCTCGTCAGAGGTTTGCTGTCATTTTCACATTTTTCTCATGTAACCCTTATATTGCTTGAACATTAAAGACTGGTGGTGAAGGTATCAGAAATTGATTATTGGAAATTGTCCCATATGAGAATTGCACTTTGAAAGATTAATTCTACTAGATCTTTTCAATAGGATCAAGCAGTTACCAGGGAAAACGACCAAATGGTGTAAGCAATTAGTTGAAATACCATATGCATTCACTGGATGACAATGTAATCTAAGTCGCGAGGAATTATATCTCCAGCAGTTGGGGTCAAGTTACTCCGAACGTCTTTACAAACCTGAGCATGAGTTGAAACTTCTTCACCAACTGTTGCAGCTCCAGCTTTCTAACTTCAACCTGCTCTTCTGTGATGGGTTTTTTCAAACAATGGCTGTAAACAATCCAAACGCGTATGATGTGTTCTCTGCTCCAGGGATCCCATCAACATTGATTCCAAAAAGCCCAGTGATGATCGTGAGGACGACACCACAGCCTCCAAAAACAGCCAAATTATGTCATGAATAACAAAGTTACCAAATCAATCAATAACCTTTTCGGACTTGAAATGGCGGTCTGGCAGGAACCTTTGTGCACATGACCGCCCGTTTTTTATTTATTCATCTTTACAAACCTGCAACCATGCACAAACAGTGCTTTGCATAACGTCTTGTGCTTAATTGCTGAGAAATGCTTGAAGGGGACGACGATGTCAGTTTTGCTGACTTTTCAATTTGTTGAAATGTTTGAAGGGGTGTTTGGCAATGTGGGCAAGTCAAACCATGATAATAAGTTGAAGCCCAAAACGCAAATTGACCTGTCGTTCGGGAAAACAATGAGTATAATGATAAGTACGAATATCATTTCTCCTTAAATAAGCAAGGTCACAACGGAAACAAACGACTCAAACGAAAAAGTAGCTGAGTGGATGATATCAAACAAAACAATTTACTGGACTCCATAAAAATAACAACACTACCGTTGACACTCGCAACTAAACGCCGAAGACAAGCTCCTCGGTTTGACTCCGACTCAACAATAAAAAAAAAATAGACTACTAACATAACTCAACTTTATTTTAGCAATGCCACTAATGCACGTAAACAAACTAAAATAAAAGAAAATACTAACGAGTGTTCTAAACGTATTTTTTAAAAATATATTTTATGAAAATTTTGATGAGAAAAAAATAATAATAATTAATGGTTTGATATTTTTTTTATTTTTCATAAAAATGATTTCAAAATTTTCTTAAAATAAATTCTTAATGAGTACCATAAGGGCACTCGTTAGCATGACCCTAAAACAAAAGTAGCCTCGATTAGGATAACTCCTAACAAGACAAAAATGTCGATCCAAGGGGCTTCAATTGAATTCTGAATGTTGGATTGAAAATCTAAAGATAAAATTATTTTTTTTTCATTTTCCATATAATGTGAAAAGAGAAAGATAAAATTTTATATAAATATCTCTTTTAAATTAATAAAAATTCTGGTTTATTAATGAGATAATTTTTATTTGCCCTCATTAAAATTATCACACCCTAAAAAATTCCAGATGCGACCGGCAGGAGACAGCGTTGTCATCTCCTTGAACCTCATGACGTATACATACATGACGTGTCGTGATTCATACTAAATTGATTATTCATGACTTATACATGCCTAACATGACGTGATCTATTTCCTGACATGTCCATGCACAATACATACATGCATTATACCTTGAACCTATCATAAACATGCACGAATACCATACGAGGATTACATGAATTACCTGTTACGCTTCTACTGCGCCACTCTGATCTAACTTGACTAACATGCATCAATCCATAAACTCAATGTAAACTCACATCATTACACATAGACTGCTCAAAATATAATTATCATAACTTGAATTACACAACTGATGAAATATGGTCACATGGCCTAATGTGAGACAACAACATGCCTTAATGGACCATTGACCATTCACCTGACAATTGACCCTAATGACCGCAGCTGGTGTTTATCGTCCCCAAGCTCATCCTCCATGAAAGTGAGAAATGATTTCTCGTTCCCGTGGCTACGGTCATCAAACGAACCGTGCGGAAAAAATCGACGGAGGATCAAATCTTAAATCTATGGGTTTTTAAAATTTTCTTTTAATCTAATTGTGTGTGTGTGTGTGTATAAATGAGTACAACAATTATACCTCCCATGAGCTTTATCCAGAAAGTGAACCGTCTCCAGTTGCCTCCAAGCGTATCCACACACTGAATCGATCGACGAATTGAGAGACTTTCAAAGCTTAAATCAATTTCCTACGGATTAGAAAACAACTCAAGTTTGAATTTTGAAGATGAAACACAAAGGAAACAAGTTTCCTTTTATTTTTCATCTTCACGTTCAATCTCTACACTAAGAAAATTCAAAGAATAAAACAAATTCTCTCCTAACTAAGCCATGGCCGAAACTTCCTTAGTGTGCTTGGTGTTTTGATTTTTTTTTCTATGTCATACATAAAGTAAATCAACCTTTTACTAAGGTTACAAGTCACCAAGACTTAGGATAACAAGTTACCAAGGTAATTTGTCTTCCAATTAACCTTCAAGTGACTTGTAATGGCAAGTAATAATTTACTTGACAAGTGTCACTTGATAATTGGTTAACATAAAACAAATTAAGATATTTTTCCAAAATTTACTTAATTTTAAATAATAATAAAATCAAATATTTAATATTTAATTTTATTAAATAAATAATATAATTAAAGTATTACAAATTAAATCCACAACATTGATCAAATATATAATTTGGTGGATTTAATAAGATCTTAACATTTATCAATAAGTGATAGTGTCAAGTGTCACCATAATACTTTAACAAATGGCCAAATCAAAATTTGATTTTTATTTATATTATATTATATAAATTGTGATTATTTCTCAGATAAATTCGTACTCTTTCCAATTTATAGATGACTCTTGACTAGACCCGGCCAAGGTTCCGGTTCCGAACCGGAATCGAAACCGGTTTCGATTTCGGTTCCAACCGGTTCAGGTTCCAGTTTCGGAACCAGAACTGAATTTAACCGGTTCGGTTAGGGTTCTTACCCCAACCAAACCGGTAGGAACCGAATGGTTCCAGCGGTTCCTACGGTTCCAACCGGAACCGTTTGGTTCCAGTTGGAACCGGGTCATCCCCAATGGCTACTAGTCCAGCTCCCTGCCCCAACGTTAAAAAAATAAAATAAAAATTGATTTCCCAAATTACCAATAATAACATTAATACAACATTTAATTTTAGGGGCATTTTAGGTTTCACAAAAATATTCTTAAAATGTATAAATATGGGTCATTTTTCATTATTTCAACACACCAATTTCTCAATTCTCAATTCTCTCAATTCCTACAATTCTCTCTTTATCAATTTCTCTTATCTACAATTACAATTTATCATTCTCAAGTCTCTAATTCTTTAAAATTTCTTAAACAACAAATTGCAAGCTCATCTGAGAACACAATGTCAAATGTGCCAACCTAAGAGAGCGGTCCTAGTATCGGTTCACGGAGAAGAGAAGTTAAGTCTCGTTCCTCGGTATTTTCAAAATTCATTTTCATTTAATCGATACTGTAAATGAAGGTCCAAGAGCAGTATGCAACCATTGTGGGGTTTCTTACAAATTTACTGGTGGATACGGCAATATGCACAAGCACCTGGAAAGACATCATGTCGTTGAGCTTGAGCTTGAACTTGATATGACGCAAACTCAAATGGCCAAATACGCATCATTTAGTAGAGGTACGAGTTCTTTAGATTTATTTAAATATTTTGATGCTAAAAATAGAGAAAATTTTGATAAATTAACTTGTATGACACATCTTTCTTTAAGTTTTGGTGAAAAACTTACTTTTACTAATTACGTTCAAAATGCTTTAAATCATGTTGCTTGCACAATGACTCAAAATACAACAAAACGTCAAATTTTTAAATTATACAAAGATGGTAAAATTATTTTAAATGAAACATTTAGAGTATTAAATGTCGTCTTTCTATTTGTTCTGATATTTGAAGTGACCATTGGCGAACACACTCATACATGGGTGTGACTTGTCATTGGATTGATGCATCATGGAACATGCAAAAACGACTTATTGCATTTAGAGTTTTTGATGAATAACATACTGCACAAAATATTTATAGAATGATGAAAGTAATTTTTGATGAAAGTAATTTTTGATGAATATGGTTTATTAGGTAAAATTTTAACAATTGGATTTGATAATACATCTGCAAATACTGCATGAATCACTGATTTAATAGAAATATGCGAACCAAATTTAGGGGATCGATTTTTTCATGTTCGTTGCACATGTCATGTCTTTAATTTATGTGTTCAAGATAGTCTGGAAAAATTATCACATTTCATTGATCCTATTAAGAAAGCATTTAATTGTATTTGGTCATATTCTCAAGTTAGGAGAGAATGAGCCAAGTTTTGTAAATTAAATGGTATTGAACCGATAAAATTTTCATGAGATGTTCCAACACGTTAAAATTCAACTTATTTTCTTTTATGTCATGCTTTGCAATACAAAGATGCATTATGTAGTTTTTTTCTCAACATGTTCAACATATCACACTTTTTTTTATAGTCAATTGGAAATTTGTGATAAAATTTTAGATATTTTAAAAATTTTAATGATGCTACATATATTTTTAACGGAGTTTATTATCCTACAACATATTTATTTATTCTTGAAAGTTTGAATATTGTTGGTACTCTCGATGAGCATGTTGAAAGTTCTGATCATAATGATATTGTCTTGTTTGAAGCTATTAATGTTATAAAACGAAAATGATTGCATTATTTTAGAGACATTCATTTACTTTATCTTATTGCTGTTGTTTTTAATCATAGATTTAAATTAGAAGGTTTGAATAGTGCTTTACAAGCTTACTATGGATATTTATGAATATTAGATGAAATTGATATTAAAGAATAATAGCTAAAATAAAAATTGATTTAATAGAATTATTTAATGATTATATTAAAAGATATAACTTGCAACCAGTAGGACAATCTAGTAGTAGCGAACTCGTAATGCAAACAAGACTTAGCACAAGTGATCGTTGGTTACTACAAAGAAATAAAAAATATAGGGATAACACGACTAATAACCTGGAATTAGATAATTATTCATCAATAAATTTCGAGTTTTCAACTGAAAGTTTAATTAGTAAAAATTTTCAAATCCTTGAATGGTGGAACCGACATCAAAATATATATCATGTATTATCAATTATTGCTAAAGAGATATTGGTAGCACCTGTTTCCACCGTTGTGGTTGAGCAAGCCTTCAGAATGAGAGGTAATATATTAGAAGTTAAACGGTCTTCATTACATCCAAGCACTCTAGAAGCAACAATATGTGTGGATGATTGGATCTTAGCTGATCTGAGGCAACAAGAAGATTGTTGGGTTGGTGCTCAGAGCACCAATTCTCGGTTGTATTTCCTTGTAAATATTGTTGTAAACGTTTTATTATGAATAAAATAAGCAGTTTCTGTAATATAATATCTCTTAATACGGTAAAGACGTAAATGACCTTAGAATGATTAGTCATGATGGAGTTGCAAAAGCGTCGCAACTGACATTTAGTTGTATCATGACGTTGTCATTCTTAGACAGTTCCTGGTCAAGGTTTACACTACTTGGTCAGTAAAGTAAATCCGTTGAGACCGGTACATGTCGTATACTGGAATGTATGATTCCAATGGTTTCTCAATAAACCATTAGTCTTGGAGACTCGTATAGATGTGTAGGTGTTTATAGCGAATAAACATTGAACGACTTACCGAAAATTCTTAATGGATGGTACACTAACGTTAATAAGAATCTTCTCGGGTTGAGTAGCATTTGTGATTCTTCTACTTGAGATACCACTGTGGGCACATGAGACATCTTCCACACTTAGATGACAGTCACGTCACCGATCTATTTAGATCAGATCTCCACATGTTCGTTGGGTGTGGATAGATCTTCAAGGTATCTTATGTGTGTCGAGATAGGATCCGTCAGTTCTGTGTACAGAGCATAGGTAGTGCATATATGATTAGCAATCAGATGAAAACCATGGGCCGTGGTACACTTTAGAAGTGAGTTCTAAGTGTTCTTTTAGAGATTGCTAATAAAGACGTCGACAGGATTGTCCCTATAGAGATTGACGTTTACATCTATATCTATAGGATATATCCGGATACCTGTGACAAAGAAATTAAACATATGCCATGACCTCGACATGTATGATTCAGCGAATTTATCCGTGGTCGTCATAATTTACGGGTGGGTAAATTATGGACACGAAATTGGATTTCATTACAGATATGCCTGAATCTAGAGAGTCCCACTAGTGAAATATACTCGTAGAGCACTAGGGTAACTTTTATGAATAATACTGATTATTTATAAGTCGTTTAAAGGTTAAACGGAAAATACATACAAATGAACCTAATGGTCATTTCCTAATTAATGTGTATTTGTATTTAATGATAGATTTTATTAAATACACATTAATTAAATGTGAAATTGTGATATTTGACATATATAATAAATATATATGTATTTGGATATTTAAAGTAAATATAATACATATATTTAAAATATTTGTATTTAAATAATTATTTAATTATTTAATTGTTAAATAATTAAAGTAATTAAAAATATAAATATCTTAAGTTGTGATATTTTTGGAGATGACTTAAGTTGCTTTATTTGACTTGTTGAAAATCATTAAATGGTGTAATGATCAAATACACAACTTGATTAAAGCTTTAATGAAACAAAATAAATAAATATCTGGATATTTGTTTTTGCTCCCAATTTTCGACCAAGGGAAAATTTGGGGAGTATATATTATTTTGTTTCATTTTTCATGGATTAGGTTAACAAGTTACCAAAAAAAACACAAAAGAGTTGAGAGCAAAAGTTGAAGAACCAATAGGAAAGCTTGGAAATAAGTTATTTTTATATGTTTTTTCTTTAAACCTTTCAACTAAGAAAATATTTCTATCATTCTTAGCTTCAACATGTGTTGCTAAGATGTTGTCTCTACACTTTTAGTTTATGTTTTCAATGGTTGTGAACTTGTTTGAAAGATGTAATCATGTATGATATCAAAGTAAGCTTGAAATGGTTTCATAAGCTCTCTTTTGATTATTTGATAATCAAGTTGTCATTCTAGAGTTGCTAAGCCATTCATTGATGACCTAGAATTGTTATTGATTTGTTTCATGATAGTGAGACTTGTTTGATGTGGTAAAGTTTGAATTAAGGTGTTGGATTTAATTGATTTGGTATATTTTGTCAATTTGAAGAAATTGTAAAATTATGGTTCTTAACTGTAGGCACTGTATTTTTGCATATAAGTCCCTATGATGAGTCTCATTTGGAGGCACTACCTTTTAAGTCACGGAAGTCACGGGAAACGGACGTCGGAAGGGGAAGTTCAGAATAGACATGTCATTAGATTCATTTCACAAGTTCATTGTTTTCGTTCGTGCTGCGTTCGTTATTTCATTCGAACGTCAAGCAGATTGCGGGCGTTCGTGTAGCGTTCGAAGAGGCGTTTGAACGGTATCGGTATTTCTGGTTTTGCTGTTAGCCTCACACCCAAGCCCAATTAGCCCACCAAAGCCCATAAAACACACCTCAATTAATAAAACACATATTTAACACATGAGGAATTAAATAAAATCTAAAAATCAAATACCAAATTAAAATAAATATCAAATAAAATCATGCATAATTAAAATCAATCAACAAATATTATATACCAAACTAAACAAATTATATGCCTAAACAAAATAAATCACATCCCAAACAAGCCAAATTTTGTCCCCCAATCAATCTTAGGCTTTCCTTGCATGGCACCAAATCATATCCTCCATTAAATACACAAATCTCTTCCTTGTCAAGCAAGATTTAACCCTAGCCCTTTGCCTATAAAAGGAACCCAATTCCAACCCTTGAAGACCCCTAGCTCATTCACAAAAAAGAAAACCCCTAGTTGATTCATACAAGAAACACCCAAGCTCATTGACACAACTCTCCCTCACTCTCAATAACCGAAAATTACAAACCAAAGAACCCCCACTGCCTTGCCCAAAACACATCCCGAATAGCCCCCTTTACCTCATCGAAACAGCCCCTTTACCTCACCAAAACAGTCCCCAAACCACACCATAACAGTAGCCTAAATCACACCCAAAACAGTCCCCAAATACACCAAGAACAGTAGCCAAATACAGCAGACGCAGTGACCAAGATACAGCAGAAGTATAGCAGCAAAATAGCAACGAATCGGATTCAAAACAGTTGCTTGAGCAGTGGAACAGCGAGGAAAGGCGTGAACCTATGAACCGGAAGAGTTGCGGAGCATCCCCCCTTCCGACGATCGTGTACCGTACATCCGAGAGGTGATTTAAAAGGTTAGACCTGATGGCACTTTTTCTATTTATTGTCATTCATTTTTTTATTGTTTTATTCGCATGAGAGTAGTTTGTGAATGCATGTTGTGGCTTTGAATAAAATGGAAAATGTGTCGCCTCTTGTGGTATATAGGATGGAAACCCGGACATAAATTTCATAGCCGATTCGGAATGGACGGTAGTATGATCTGTACTCGGGATACAACTTCACGTACCACTTGAGTAAATGACGCATATTTCGTTTTATGTTGTTTTGATTTGTTTATTATTCGCTACTTGATTTCCGCATGTTATTTGTTTATGTAATGATGTGATCGAGCATATGGGCTTAGTAAGGTGGATTAAAGGTCTCCTATTTTGAGGGGTTAAAATCCTTTACCACAATGCTTTGCCGCACCGATTGATGTATATTCGGTTGAATGTAAGATGTGTTCAATCGGGTATACGAAGTCCGATATTGTTATCTTTATTTTTATATGCATTATGATGAGATAAAGCGCATGGGCTTAGTAAGTGCGATTAAAGGTCCTCTATTTTGAGAGGTTAAAATCCTTTACCACGATGCTTCACCGCGCCGGATGACGCATATTTGATTGAATGTAAGATGTGTTCAATCGGGTATACGAAATCCGATATCGTTGTCTTTACTTCTTTATATATGTATATTGTCGTTTGCGCATGGGCTTAGTAAGTGCGATTAAGGTCCTCTATTTTGAGAGGTTAAAATCATTTACCACGATGTTTTACCGCACCGGATAGTGTATATTCGATTGGATGCGAGACGAGTTCAATCGGATACGGGAGGTCCCACATTGTGGATTTGTTTGTCTATGAATGTGTCGCATGTATCGGGTTTGTTTCCGTTCGAACGCCACACGAACGTGAACCTTCTGTTTACCGTTCGAACGCGTTCTCGAACACTACACGAATGCGCACGTATTTTCTTAGTTTCATCATGCATTAGGTCTGGTTCCGTTCGAACGCGTTCTCGAACGCTAGACGAACGCGAACATTCTGTTTACCGTTCGAACGCGTTCTCAAACGTTACGCGAACGCGCACGCATTTTCTTAGTGTTTCATACATCAGGTCTGGTTCCGTTCGAACACGTTCTCGAACGCTATACGAACGTGAACCTTCTGTTTACCGTTCGAACGCGTTCTCGAATGCTACGCGAACACGCACCCACTGAACTGAGTCATTTTCATCAGATTTCGTGCATAATTGTCCCTAGTAGCTATCCCTCCGTATGATGAACCTGATTGCTTCTCTATATTACGCAAGATTGTGTATGTGTCGTTCATCTGTATTCCCCACATGTATGAGTACAATGTGTTTATTAACTTGTGTGCTTGCCGTATGTTAATTTATCTTCATGTATGCAAATTGAGACATAGATTACATGCAAATAGGCTGTATGCGAATTCGGATATGTGTTACATGTAAATTTAAATGAACTTGTTGATGTATGCATGCGAACTTAGGGGTAAATCATCCTTGGAAATATGTTGCTTATGCTTGGTTAGATTATTGCACAAATCATTTTATCACAAGTGGCATAAGTAAGGGACCATTCCGAACCCAACGGTTTGAGGTCTTCCCTTGCGAGGGGTGAGTGCGGCCTTAAATCTTTATCCTGGTTCACACCGGGTGGCGACTCCATTATTCTCCGGTTTAGTCCCCCGCGGGCTATTTCGTACTCCCAACTAGGCCGCGAGCCTAGAACAACATGCGTCGCCCAGTTTCTGTGTCCTACATTAACCCTTTCAAAATTGGGGCTTTTCATATATGTGATGCATTATGGTGTGTATATGATGCATATTAATTTTTGGATTGATTGGATTTGATCTTGATATGTTTTGAACAAAAATAGACCATGTATATATTTATGTATTAGGTGTTAAAACACCCCTACAGACTTAATTACTCAGACTTCAGATATATATATTTTTGCAACATCTTCGATCCATGTAGCGAGCTTTGAGCCAGTGACTCCCAAACCAGTTGGTTTTAGGGCACTAGGTGTTAAAACACCCTTACAGACTCAATTACTCAAATCTCAGACGTTTTTTTTATCCCATCGCTTTTTTTTAGATGCTTCCTCCAGTTAAACTAGAGCACTGGATATTACAAACTCGTCAATTACTACTAATGTCCGTATGTTACCATATATGTTGATAATACCTGTCAACTGAGCATATGAAGATCCATTTTAATCAGTTTTATGAAGAATTCACAAATTAAATAATTTAAAAGGAAATAAACAAAAATTAACTTGTTCCGAAATAGGTTGAGATACGTCTCAGGAGTGGAAATTTCTTACTCGGCTATCTCTACACCAATTTCACCCGATTAATCAAACATAAAAACACAACATATTTTTTTTTTATTTTTGTAAAAAATTTTAATTTTTTTTTTTGAATTTTTCGAAAATTTTAGACTAAAAAATAAAAACATAAAAACAAAATACTACAACTATTCCCCACCCCCCAAACCTAAATGAGACATTGTCCCCAAATGTCTTAAAAAGTAGAAGATGAGTTTCGAAGATAATACCCGGTTAGTTAAAATTCTACATTTAAAATGAAAATTATAAGTTAAGATCCAGATTTATCTGACGCTTCTTATTACGATCATTATCGGACCAGTTTATCTTGGAAATGGTAGGGTCAATTTGTGGTACAAAGGCTAATATTTGATCAATTAAATCTGTGGCAGTTCTGGCAGTGAAGATGAGTTCTTTTAAAGGTTTTGACACGAACCAATTTCTCCGGGCATCATCAAAAAATACACAAAGAAAATCATAAAATCCATATGCGTTGAACAGTCCAATTGGTTTCTGGTGTATGTTCAAGTTCGCTCAAGATAGCATTGTAAAAATCTCCTCCAACGTGCCCAACCCTATTGGCAAAGCAATAAAAGCATCAACACGGTTAATCATTTCTACCAGTCGTTCAGACATACCTGGCACAATTAGTTTCTCTCCATTTGATGGTCCTATCAGATTCGCCTCCGCCAAAGGTTTTGAGATGATTCCCAAGACTTGACTGCCTCCATCCTGTACGGACTTTGAAACGATCCCCATCAGTCCAAGACTGCCTCCGCCATATACTAAGTGCATATTCCTTTCAGCAATGACTCGACCCAATTGTGTTGCCGCTACGTATTGTGGCTTAGTACCAACACTAGTACCACAAAAGACACATATATTTACAACTCGTCTTCTTAAAGTGGCTTCCATTTTTATTTGGATGCCTTCAAAAGTGCAATGATGAGTTGAATTTATAACACCTGAAAAGGGTTAGTAATAATAGCACTAGTATCTTCCAAATGACAATTAATAGCAAAACAGTAAATCGTGAAAGTCAAAAAGTTTGGATTATGTTAGAGAAAATAAAACAAAACAAATCACATTTATTAGGAAAAGACAAGGAGATATAATATTTACAATAAAGTAACAGCTTGATTGACGTCTATGCGTCGGGGACAAGCTTCCCATCCAATTTTCTTATAAATTGGCAAACAGAGTCTTTTTGAGTCAGATTCCCAAGACTAAATTGTTATCTTTCTTTTCGGAATTGTGTATATAACATGTGAATTGCGTGATGCACATATCCACTGGGATGCGTCTCAAGAGTCTTAGATATGTCATCCAAATACTCATTAATCAATCCATCCCTAATGAAATTAATCTTATTTTTATGGTTATCAGACACCATTCCTAAAGAACGACAACGAGTATTACATGTCATGCGAGCATATTTGTAACAAACACCCATCTTCTTAGTTCTTCTCTTTTTAGCAAAGGTGATTCTTCCTAGACCAGACATATGTGAAATAAAAGAGTCAGAAGACTCACCTGCCAATCGGACCCGTGCTTCAATAATCTAAAGAATGTCATTAGGAATACCTTTGATCATCAGAAGTCTCATCCGTTCCAAGCGAGCTTTATAGACTTTCATCATAGAGTTTTGAGGGAGAGAAGGAAATTGCTTGTGAAGATTTGCGAGAACGTCTTCCATCTTGAAATGACTTTACCTACACAAATGAAACACACAAAAATAAATCACACCAAATCATAATATATACACAAATTGCATGGGTTGCCTCCTAGCTAGCGCTAAGTTTAAAGTCGTCAGCTAGACATGATTGCCCGAACGTTAGGCTGGATATGAAAATGTGACACTTTCTTTTTTATCGCTGAATTGATTCTCCCCAATAGTGCTTGACACGCTTGTTTTTAACCTTGAATGTTTTGTTGGAGTCGGGATCATGTAACTCAATGGCTCTATCTGGTAAAACCTTGGTGATTAAGAATGGACCTGACCACCGAGATTTTGGCTTCCATGGGAAGAGTTTCAACCTTGATTTGTTTAATAGTACCTTTTGCCCTGGTTCCAGTTGTATGCGCATTAATTTCTCATCATGTCTCTTCTTGGCCTTTTCTTTGTATAATTTGGCATTTTCAAAAGGCTGAATGTGAAATTCCTCCAATTCATTGAGCTCGTGGAACTGTTTCTCTTCTGTTCCTTGTAGTGCAAGAATAGACTTCTTCAGTACGCAGTATGCTTTATCTTCGAGCTTCACAGACAGTTTGTCAATAGAACTTTGCATTGCATTGGAGTTCTGGATGGTACTATATATCACATCAAGTCTGAAACATTCCTTCTTCTTGTCGTCATCCAAGAAATTCATGACTTTGAAAACATTGAATGTTACTTCTTGGTCATGTACCCTCATGGTTAGTTCTCCTTTTTGTACATCAATAATGGTTCGACCTGTAGCCAAGAATGGTCTCCCGAGGATGATTGACACGTCTTCGTCTTCATCTTCCTCCATATCAAGGACAATAAAATCTGTTGGGAAAATGAATTTGTCAAATTTGACCAGCACATCTTCAACTACACCTCTCGGAAATACGAGCATTCTATCAGCAAGTTGTAGAGAGACTGAGGTTGGCATTGTTTCTCCAATCTATAGTTTCCTGTAGATAGAAAAAGGCATCAAGTAAACACTTGCACCTAAATCACACAAAGCCTTACCGAAGTCATGTTCTCATATGGTGCAAGGAATAATAAAACTGCCAGGATCTTTCAACTTCGGGGGAAGCTTCCTATGAATGATGGTGCTGCATACTTCTGATAATGCTACTGTCTCATAATCTCTTAATCTTCATTTTCGTGAAAGAATGTCTTTCATGAATTTGACATAGCTGGGCATTTGTTCTAGAGCTCCTACAAATGGAATGTTGATATGCAGCTTTTTGAAGATCTCCAGGAATCGAGAAAACTGCTTGTCTAGTTTATTCTTCTGGAGACGCTATGGAAAAGGTGGAGGTAGCGTGATCATTTCTTGATATTTTTCCTTTGCCTCTTTTTCCTCCATCTGTGGAACTGTTTCGCTGCTTTCTTTTGGAACTTCCTCACCAGTTATTTTGACTCCAACATCTTTATTGATACCACTTTTTAACATGATGGCATGGCATTGCTCCTTCCTCATGTTCCTTGGATTTGGTTCTGTGTTGCTAGTGTGGGACACAGGAATTGGGAGACGCATGCTATTCCGGGCTCGCGGCCCGGTTGGGAGTACGGAGTAGCCTGCAGGGGACTAAACCGGAGAATAAAGGAGTCGCCAACCGGTGTGAACCGGGAAAATGATTTAAGGCCGCACTCACCCCTCGCAAGGGAAGACCTCAAACCGTTGGTTTCAGAATGGTCCCTTACTTATGCCACTTGTAATAAAATGATTTGTGCAATAATTTAATCGAGTCTATCAACATATATTTCCAAGGATTATTTACTCCTAAGTTCGCATGCATAAGTACAAGGCTCATATCTAAGTTCACATGTAACACATTTTCATATTTGCATACAACCTATTTGCATATAATCTATGTCCAAATTTGCATACAACCTATTTGCATACATTCTATGTCCAAATTTGCATACAACCTATTTTCATACAATCTATGTCCAAATTTGCATACAACCTATTTGCATATAATCTATATCCGAATTTGCATGCATAAATATAAATTGAAATACGGAAAGCATACAATGTCATAAGCACATTACATTCATGGACACAGAAATGCAAACAAATGGCAGTTGCACAATCATACGTAATAAAGAGAAACAATTCGGTATATAATGCAAAGAAATAACCAAAGAGGCAATTGTATATCAAAATAAACATGCCATGATGCGATTTGAAAGATAAATAATGGAAGTGAAAGAAAAGAGATGCGACATATGCCCACATCTATATAGGACTTCAAGTGTCTGATTGAACGTATCTCACATTCAATAGAATGCACTTTGTCCGGCGCGGTAAAACGTCGTGGCAAAGGTAGCCCGTAGGCTTTCTATCCCTCAAAGTGGAGGACCTTTAATCCAACTTGATTTGCCCATGCGCGATGCAACATGATGTATGATTATGCAAGAAGATGACATACAAAGAAAAGCAAATAACGAAATAAAAGGCGCGGCGAAGTATCGTGGTAAAGGATTTTAACCCCTCGACATGGAGGACCTTTAATCCAACTTACTGAGCCCATACGCTAAAAACATAATGCATATAAAAAATAAAGACAACAATATCAGACTTTGTATACCCGATTGAACACATCTTACATTCAACCGAATATACATCATCTGGCGCGGCAAAGCATCGTGGTAAAGGATTTTAACCCCTCGAAATGGAGGACTTTTAATCCAACTTACTAAGCTCATGCACTAATAACATAATACATATAAAAAATAAAGACAATAATATCGGACTTTGTATACCCGATTGAACACATCTTACATTCAACCGAATATACATCATCCGGCGCGGAAAAATCATCAGGGTAAAGGATTTTAACCTCTCGAAATGGAGGACCTTTAATCCAACTTACTAAACTCATGCGCTAATAACATAATGCATATAAAAAATAAAGACAACAATATCGGACTTTGTATACCCGATTGAACACATCTTACATTCAACCGAATATACATCATCCGGCGCGGCAAAGCATCGTGGTAAAGGATTTTAACCCCTCGAAATGGAGGACCTTTAATCCAAATTACTAAGCCCATGCGCTTTATCTCATCATTACACAAACAAATAACATGCAGAAATGAAATAACGGATAATAAACAAACAAGACAAAATAAATCGAAATATGTGCCGTTTGCTCAAGTTATACGTGGAGTTGTATCCCAAGTACAGACCGCACTACCGTCCATTCGGATTCGGCTACGGAGTTTACGTCTGGGTTTCCATCCTATATACCACAAGAGGCGACACATTTTCCATTTTATTTAAGGGCCACAACACACATCATTCCACAATACTCATGCACATAAAATTCAATAAACAATAAAAATACAAATGAAAATAGATGTGAAAAGTGCCATCAGGTCTAACCTTTTATGTTGACTTTCGGAGGCGCGTTACAAGGCCGTCGGAAGGGCTAATACTCCGCAACTTTTCTAGTTCCCTGGTTCACGTCTTTCCTCGCTGTTTTCACTGCTCGGGCTACTGTTTTTATTCCATTTCGCCACTATTTTACTAATGTTTTTGCTGTACTTTTTTGGTCACTATTCTTGCGGTAATAGGGACTGTTTTTGTGGTTTTTTTGGGTCACATAGGGCTGTTTTCAGTGCAGTTTCAGGAGGGTTCTCTCGGCAGTTAAAAGGTCGTATGTGATGGGTATTCTCGGCAGTTAAGGGGCTGTTGTGGAGGTATATGCGGCAGTGGATGGGCTGTTTACAGAGGGTATTTGCCGGGGCTATATGCATACAGTGAAGGGGTATTTGTAGGGGCTGTATACGGCTGGGGAGATGGGTTTTAGGGCTTTTTATTGGCTGCTTCGTGGGTTTGTGACTAAGGGTCTGCTCGTGGTCTTGGTCAAGGGTGAAGGTTGCTGTGAATGAGCCATGAGCTGGTCGTGAGGCTATTAGGGTTTATATGTGGGTTGTAGGTGTGTGGCGCAAATCAGTTTATTGCTTACGTGATGGGCTGTGCGTGTTGAATGAAGAGAGGGGCTGCGATGTCAGTTTGTTGGTTTGTGAGCAGGCTGTGTGTCTTTGCGTGAGGGTTTATTCGTGAGAGATCAGAGAGTGGTCGTGAAGCTTCTTAGGCGAGGTATGTGAAGGGTTTAGGGCTGTTCAATTTTTTTATTTTTGTGAAGGGTTAGGGTGCGTGTGTTTGTGCGACAGTGGCTGAGAGTGAGTGTTTTAAGGTTTCTTATTTGTGTTCTGGCCAAGGGTGTGTAAGCTGTATGGTTCAATTGGAGGGCTGGCTGATGCGTTGTGGCATTTTGTGTGATGAGTGATGGTGTCGAGGTTTTAGAGAGAGTTAGGGTGAGGGCAGTGAGTGAGCTGCTGGCTTGGCTTCATTTGAGTGTTTGGCTTTTGTTGTTCACGTCATGGAGGGTTGCTGTGAACTAGGGTTTTTGGTTCTTTTCTGACTTTACCGAGAGTGAGAGATGATAAAGAAGGAGTGAGGATTAGGGTTTTGTTTTTTTTTGTTTTGCCGTGAGTTCCCCCGAGAGCTTTAGGGTTTGGTTATGTGCTATTTTTATAGTGACAGGGTAGGGGTATTAGGGTTTGCATGGATTTGTTTGAATAAGGAAATAAATCAATTAAAATGATGGATTTTATTTAGTTTATTAAAGGAAATGATATTTGTATTTTAGGTGGGTAAATATATTAAATTATGAATGGATTTATTTTAATTTTGGAATTTAATTTAATTAGATTTAATAATTGGATTTAGTTTAATTTAATTTCAATTTAATTTAATTTCAATTTAATTGGTTTTAATTTAATTTGTGACATGTGCTTTAAATGTTTTAATTGTGATTTAATGGGCTTGGGCTAGGTGTGTGTTTTAAAACGGAGGCCCAACAAGCGAACCCGAAGCTAATCCAGCGAATTAAATCCGGCAGTGTGTCAATTCTTGACTCTTCCCTTCCGACGTCCGTTTCCCGCGGCTTCCGCAACTTAAAAGGTAGTGCCTCCATACGAGACTCATCATAGAGACTTATATGCAAAAATGCAGTGCCTACAGTCTCCCACACTTTAATGGGACTTGTGCAGTGTGTGACAATGACTATCCTATCAAAGTTTTTGCAATGCATTTTACTTACCTGGCTTGCCAGCTGCCACCTAACTTGCCTGCTGCCTCGAGCTGAGTTGATGTCGAAGTGGACCTCGATCCTGGGACGCATCCCAATAACTGCAACCGACAACGGGGGCCTTGACCCTGGGACGCATTCCAATACCGCTGACAATATGTGGGCCTCGACCTTGGGACGCATCCCGAAAATGATGATGCAGTGGACCTCGATCCTGGGACGCATCCCAATAGTTGCAACCAACAACGGGGGCCTCGACCCTGGGACGCATCCCAATACAGCTGACAAAATATGGGACTCGACCCTGGGACGCATCCCGAAAATGATGATGCAGTGGACCTCGATCCTGGGACGCATCCCAATAGCTGCAACCGACAACGGGGGCCTCGACCCTGGGACGCATCCCAATACCGCTGACAAAATATGGGCCTCGACCTTGGGACGCATCCCGAAAATGATGATGTAGTGGACCTCGATCCTGGGACGCATCCAAATAGCTGCAACCGACAACGGGGGCCTCGACCCTGGGACGCATCCCAATACCGCTGACAAAATATGGGCCTCGACCTTGGGACGCATCCCGAAAATGATGATGTAGTGGACCTCGATCCTGGGACGCATCCCAATAGCTGCAACCGACAATGGGGGCCTCGACCCTGGGATGCATCCCAATACCACTGACAAAATATGGGCCTCGACCTTGGGACGTATCCCGAAAATGATGATGCAGTAGACCTCGATCCTGGGACGCATCCCAATAGCTGCAACCGACAACGGATGCCTTAACCCTGGGACGCATCCCAATACCGCTGACAAAATGGGCCTCGACCCTGTGACGCATCCCAAAAAACTGCAGATGATGTGGGTCTCGACCTTGGGACACATCCCCATAACTGATACTGGTGTGGGTCTCGCCCTCAGACTGATACTGATGTGGGCCTCGCCCCCAGACTGATACTGATGTGATGTGAGCCTCGACCCTGGGACTCATCCCCGCAACTGATACTGATGATGATGTAGGCCTCAGCCCTGGGACTCATCCCGGGAACTGATGCTGATGTGGGCCTCGACCCTAGGACTCATCCCCGCAACTGATACTGATGATGATGTAGGCCTCGGCCTTGGGACTCATCCCCAAATCTGATATGGTGTGGGCCTCGACCCTGGGACTCATCCCCGCAACTGATACTGATGATGATGTAGGCCTCGGCCCTGGGACTCGACCCCAAATCTGATATTAATGTTGATGCGGGCCTCAACTCTGGGACTCGTCCCCAAACTAATACCGATGATGATGTGGGTCTCGACCCTGGGATTCGTCCCCAAATCTGATATTGATGCTGATGCGGGCCTCAACCCTGGGATTCATCCCCAAACTGATACTGATGTGGGCCTCGCCCCCAGACTGATACTGATGTGAGCCTCGCCCTCACACTGATGCTGATATGGGCCTCACCCCCAAATTGATACTGATGTGGGCCTCGCCCCCAAACTGATGTGGGCCTCGCCCCGAAACTGATACTGATGTGGGCCTCGCCCTCAAACTGATGTGGGCCTCGCCCTGGGACTCGTCCCCAAAACTGTTACTGATGAGAGGTTGTCTATTTTCGAACCGTGCTCCATTTTCGGAGTGCCATTTTTATCGTCTGATGAGATAATGGTCCATTTTCGAACCGTGCTCCATTTTCGGAGTGCCATTTTCGGCGTCTGATAAGATAATGGTTCATTTTTGAACTGTGCTCCATTTTTGGCGTGCCATTTTCGGCGAAACTGATACCGATGCTAATGTAGGCCTCGCCGCTAGAGTGCCATACCCGGCAAACTGATACTGATACTAAGGTGGGTCTCAACCCCGGGACTCATCCCCAAATCTGATGCTGACACACGGCGGTTTATTTCAACATACTGTGCTGCCTCTCACAAGGTAATCCTGATAGCTAAACATATTTTCGTCCTCAACGAATGCTTCACGTCGAAACCTGAGAACCTTCAAAGTACTTGATACATTCAACTTCGATCGTCGGAATAGGTGATCTGAACTAGACTCCTAGTGTGTGTGTGCCAAGGCTCTTTCGCAGCTTATTCCTTAAGTAAGCCAACTCAATGATTTTGTCTCCGAGAATCGGATCGGTGGGTCTAACCAACCTATATGTCTTAATCACACTCTGTGATTACTTTGTCATACTCAACATGATATGGTCTTATTTTTCTTGTCTATTTCTTTTCATTCTTTTTCTTTTTTTTTTTCTTTTTTTTCTTTCTTTGACACACATACCCTTTAAGGTAGCATTTCTCCTCATGGTGGTCCTAATACTCGCCCATGAGTAGCTTCACGCTTATCGGTTATAGGCGGTCTATTTTTTTTCTTTTCTTTTCATTGCAGAGAATTTTTCTTTTTACTTCCAACCATATCATATATCGTAGCATAAATAAACTAGGGTGGACATCCAGGCAAACGGTCATTCACTGAACCACCATCTCTTCAACTAGTCATTTCGTCAACTACTCAGGCTTCTACTGTTGAGATCCCATAATCAAGTGCTCGCGAGTCTAGCCGAGATCAATCTATTCAGAATACCGGATGAGAGTACATCTCGCACTTATCGTTTCTAAGGTTTCTCCCTACAGCAAATAATGTCATCACCGGACATATGCTTAACCATCAGAGACTTCTCTTTCTCACTTTTCTCTTTTTTTTTTTCTTTTTTTTCACTCACTCTACAGAATTCTTCCTTTCAACCGCTGATAATGTGGGTTTTGCCTCCTGGGATCCATTCCTGAAACTACTACTGATATGGGCCTCAACCCTGGGATTTATCCCCGAAACTGACACTGATATGGGCCTCAACCCTGTAATTCCTTCCCGAAACTGATACCGATTCATTTATGAAACTGACTGTACTGTTGCTGCTTCTGATTGGCTTGCCTTTGCCGCTTTCTTTGTTCCTTCTTTGAAACCTGTGAATACAAAACAAAACAAACACAAAAAAGAATGCGAGATATGTTACGTGTATGCATGCATGTGTGAATGAGTTTCCTATCCCGTTGGGTTAGGTCATTTCGCCAATTCCCTTGGTGACTATTCGGTATTCTCTTCCTTGCTGTACAGTTTTCTATTCCTCGGTTTCCTTTTCTAGATATCCATGTTTGCTAAACTCTTTTTTGACAAACTTTTTATTTTTAATCTATAACCCAACAGATATCTATGATGGCTTTTAAGACACATGGGTTAATATGATGTATGTATGCATGAGATGCATGAGATGCGTGCGATGTATGAAATATATAAGTCGGCCCATTATCATTTTAAAGCATTCAATCACACTATTGCGCGGTGCAAACTTGTCCCAGTTGAAAAGTCCCAACATGTTTACACTTTTGTGATAACATGGCTAAACAACTTCAATTGATAGAAGGCCTAAACACAAAATGGCCCATTGGCATTTAAGAAGCTTTTGGCCCAATTGTCATAAAGCACGGACTCGTCCCTATTTAAATGGCCCAACAAGCCCATACCTCATGACAAAAAAATCCAACTGAATCCAAATGACAACGGTCCTAAACGCAAGCATAACGGAATAGTTTCTATTGGTCCTACAACTACAGTTCATATGTGGGTTTATAGGGTTATAGACAAAGGCTCCTATGGCGAAGGATTGCCCACAACTAGGACTCCCCACTCAAGGGTTCGAGCGATCAAGTGAGCGCACCTTTTTTATACCTTAAGGTACATGCCAATGAGTTATGGTGTGACTAACTGACAAATGGATTCCCATTGTAGAATCCCTATAGAGAGGGTGGAGTGAACTCTCATAAATACCCAAGTCTATTAGGCTTTTATCGCCTTGGTGACAGGAATAAACAACAAGTCCTCCAAATTAGTCTGTCACAACGAGCTACGGGTAATGATTACCTAGGTGCATTCACAGCTTTTCATTATAGAAAGGTAGTGAATGAAGGAAGACATCAAACCATCACCTAGGCTTAACAATGCCTTTGATTAAACCCTTTTCAACCCACGGTAAACACGGTTAATTAAAGCACAAATCACAAACATTACAAGACATTATTTCGGGGCCAATTCTCTATCCCCAGTGGAGTTGCCAGACTGTGGGACACAGAAACTGGGCGACGCATGCTGTTCCAGGCTCGCGGCCCGGTTGGGAGTACGAAGTAGCCCACGGGGGACTAAACCGGAGAATAAATGAGTCACCACCCGGTGTGAACTAGGAAAATGATTTAAGGCCGCACTCACCCCTCGCAAGGGAAGACCTCAAACCGTTGGGTTTAGAATGGTCATTTACTTATGCCACTTGTAATAAAATGATTTGTGCAATAATTTAATCGAGTCTAGCAACATATATTTCCAAGGATAATTTACTCCTAAGTTCGCATGCATAAGTACAAGGATCATATCTAAGTTCACATGTAACACATTTTCATATTTGCATACAACCTATTTGCATATAATCTATGTCCAAATTTGCATACAACCTATTTGCATACAATCTATATCCATATTTGCATACAACCTATTTGCATATAATCTATGTATGAATTTGCATGCATAAAGATAAATTGAAATACGGCAAGCATACAATGTCATAAGCACATTACATTCATGGACATGGAAATGCAAACAAATGGCAGTTGCACAATCATACGTAATAAAGAGAAACAATTCGGTATATAATGCAAAGAAATAACCAAAAAGGCAATTGTACATCAAAATAAACGTGCCATGATGCGATTTGAAAGATAAATAATGGAAGTGAAAGAAAAGAGATGCGACATATGCCCACATCTATATAGGACTTCAAGTGTCCGATTGAACGTATCTCACATTCAATCGAATGCACTTTGTCCGGTGCGGCAAAACGTCGTGGCAAAGGTAGCCCGTAGGCTTTCTATCCCTCAAAATGGAGGACATTTAATCCAACTTGATTTGCCCATGCGCGATGTAACATGATGCATGATTATGCAAGAAGATGACATACAAAGAAAAGCAAATAACGAAATAAAAGGCGCGGTGAAGTATCGTGTTAAAGGATTTTAACCCCTAGACATGGAGGACCTTTAATCCAACTTACTGAGCCCATGCGCTAATAACATAATGCATATAAAAAATAAAGACAACAATATCAGACTTTGTATACCCGATTGAACACATCTTATATTCAACCAAATATACATCATCCGACGGGGCAAAGCATCGTGGTAAAGGATTTTAACCCCTCGAAATGGAGGACTTTTAATCCAACTTACTAAGCCCATGCGCTAATAACATAATGCATATAAAAAATAAAGACAACAATATCGGACTTTGTATACCCGATTTAACACATCTTACATTCAACCGAATATACATCATCCGGCGCGGAAAAGCATCGTGGTAAAGGATTTTAACCTCTCGAAATGGAGGACCTTTAATCCAACTTACTAAACTCATGCGCTAATAACATAATGCATATAAAAAATAAAGACAACAATATCGGACTTTGTATACCCGATTGAACACATCTTACATTCAACCGAATATACATCATCCGGCGCGGCAAAGCATCGTGGTAAAGGATTTTAACCCCTTGAAATGGAGGACCTTTAATCCAATTACTAAGCCCATGCGCTTTATCTCATCATTACACAAACAAATAACATGCAGAAATGAAATAACGGATAATAAACAAACAAGACAAAATAAATCGAAATATGTGCCGTTTGCTCAAGTGATACGTGGAGTTGTATCCCAAGTACAGACCGCACTACCGTCCATTCGGATTCGGCTACGGAGTTTACGTCTGGGTTTCCATCCTATATACCACAAGAGGCGACACATTTTCCATTTTATTCAAGGGTCACAACACACATCATTCCACAATACTCATGCACATAAAATTCAATAAACAATAAAAATACAAATGAAAATAGATGTGAAAAGTGCCCTCAGGTCTAACCTTTTATGTCGACTTTCGGAGGCGCGTTACAAGGCCGTCGGAAGGGCTAATACTCCGCAACTTTTCTGGTTCGCTGGTTCACGTCTTTCCTCGCTGTTTTCACTGCTCGGGCTACTGTTTTCATTCCATTTCGCCACTGTTTTGCTGCTGTTTTTGATGTACTTTTCTCGTCACTATTCTTGCGGTAATATGGACTGTTTTTGCGGGTTTTTTGGGTCACAGGGGGCTGTTTTCAGTGCAGTTTCAGGAGGGTTCTCTCGGTAATTAAATGGCTGTATGTGATGGGTATTCTCGGTAGTTAAAGGGGCTGTTGTGGAGGTATATGCGGCAGTGGATGGGCTGTTTGCATAGGGTATTTGCCGGGGCTATATGCGTGCAGTGAAGAGGTATTTATGGGGGCTGTATACGGCTGGGGAGATGGGTTTTAGGGCTTTTTGTTGGCTGCTTCGTGGGTTTGTGACTAAGGGTCTGCTCGTGGTCTTGGTCAAGGGTGAAGGTTGCTGTGAAGGAGCCGTGAGCTGGTCGTGAGGCTATTAGGGTTTATATGTGGGTTTTAGGTGTGTGGCGCAAATCGTTATATTGCTTACGTGATGGGCTGTGCGTGTTGAATGAAGAAAGAGGCTGCGATGTCAGTTTGTTGGTTTGTGAGCAGGCTGTGTGTCTTTGCGTGAGGGTTTATTCGTGAGAGATCAGAGAGTGGTCGTGAAGCTTCTTAGGCGAGGTATGTGAAGGGTTTAGGGCTGTTCAGTTTTGTTATTTTTGTGAAGGGTTAGGGTGCGTGTGTTTGTGCGACAGTGGCTGAGAGTGAGTGTTTTAGGGTTTCTTATTTGTGTTTTGGCCGAGGGTGTGTAAGCTGTGTGGTTCAATTGGAGGCCTGGCTGGTGCGTTGTGGCATTTTGTGTGATGAGTGATGGTGTCGAGGTTTTAGAGAGAGTTAGGGTGAGGGTAGTGAGTGTGCTTCTGGCTTGGCTTCATTTGAGTGTTTGGCTTTTATTGTTCACGTCATGGAGGGCTGCTGTGAAATAGGGTTTTTGGTTCTTTTCTTAATTTTCCGAGAGTGAGAGATGATAAAGAAGGAGTGAGGATTATGGTTTTATTTTTGTTGTTTTGCCGTGAGTTCCCCCGAGAGCTTTAGGGTTTGGTTATGTGTTATTTTTACAGTGAGAGGGTAGGGGATTAGGGTTTGCATGGATTTGTTTGAATAAGGAAATAAATCAATTAAAAATGATGGATTTTATTTAGTTTATTAAAGGAAATGATATTTGTATTTTATGTGGGTAAATATATTAAATTATGAATGGATTTATTTTTAATTTTGGAATTTAATTTAATTAGATTTAATAATTGGATTTAGTTTAATTTAATTTCAATTTAATTTAATT
Source organism: Zanthoxylum bungeanum (assembly GCA_019454045.1). Classification (NCBI taxonomy): domain Eukaryota; kingdom Viridiplantae; phylum Streptophyta; class Magnoliopsida; order Sapindales; family Rutaceae; genus Zanthoxylum; species Zanthoxylum bungeanum. The sequence continues at coordinate 51,463 of SKCR01034438.1, forward strand.
TCAATTTAATTGGTTTTAATTTAATTTGTGACATGTGTTTTAAATGTTTTAATTGTGATTTAATGGGCTTGGGCTAGGTGTGTGTTTTAAAACGGAGGCCCAACAAGCGAACCCGAAGCTAATCCAGCGAATTAAATCCGACAGTGTGTCAATTCTTGACTCTTCCCTTCCGACGTCCGTTCCCACGGCTTCCGCAACTTAAAAGGTAGTGCCTCCATACGAGACTCATCATAGGGACTTATATGCAAAAATGCAGTGCCTACAGCTCAGAAGGTTACCTGGCGGTCTGTAACTCCGAGCATTGGCCAGTTGTCCAATTTGATTATCCTGTGCTTTAAAAGAAGCAGATTGAATTTGAATTAATGCTGTTTAAGATTGAAACAAAGCATCATACCTAGCTGCTTGAGAGTCGTGTTTTGCTTCTATCTTTTTCAAGTGGGTCAGCACTTTTGTTATTCATGTTTCTTTGTCATACTCCTGGTCTTTGTTCTGCTGTTGGAATCCAGGTGGTCGATTGTTCATTTGCCCTGAATTATTACTCCATGCGAAATTGGGATGATTCCTCTACCCTAGGTTATAGGTGTTGGAATATGGATTGTTCCCCTGTCTGTTGAAATTGTTGACTTAATTCACCGTTTCTTTATGTTGGTTTGGTTCTGGTGCTCCTCCATATGGTGGACTTGTGGATCCAATATTGCTTTGCATGCTAAGAGTTTCCAAGAATTTGCATATCTGATCCAGCTTGGCATTCACTAGTGTGTTGGCTCCAATTTCATAAATTCCAGCAATTCGTTGGATCAAGCTCCTTTCTGTTAGCCACAAGGAATTGTTGTTGGCCATTTCTTCAATTAGGTCTCAAGCTTGATCTTCTTATTTTTCCATTAAAGCTCCTCCAGCAGCAGCATCAATTGTGGTTCTCATTATTCCAGAAAGTCCATTGTGAATGGTTTGAACTTGTAGCCATTTTACAATCTCATGGTGATGACATTTCCGGAGTAAATCTTTGAATCTTTCCCAAGCTTCGCAGAGGGATTCTGTATCTTGTTGCACAAAGGATATGATGTCATTCCTCAACTTTGCAGTTCTGGCTGGTGGAAAATACTTTGCACGGAATTTGGTGGCTAGAGTGTTCTAAGTTGTGATGGAACCTGCTGGTAGTGAATGTAGTCAAGCCTTAGCTCTGTCTTTCAAAGAATATGGAAAAACTTGCAGTCTCATTGCTTCTTTAGCTGCTCGGTTGTAGTTGAAAGTACCGCAAACTTCCAGGAAGTTGCTAATGTGGGCATTAGGATCTTCAGTTGCATTCCCCCCAAACTGAACTGACTGATGTATCATCTGAATGCATGTTTTAATGTCACATGCATTTAATGATGGGGAGGAAGTACAATACAAGAAATTAGGCCGTCAATCACCGGAATGATTCTGTCTCGAATGGGAATGGTGGTGCAACCTCCAAAGGTTCAGGTTCCATGTTAACAATTGCTTCTTGGCCTTCTCGCCTTTCCTTTCTCAACTGTCTGATGGTTCTTTCAATTTCTGTGTCAAGCAGTCGGACTTCAAAGCTTCTGGTTCGTCTCATGTAGTGTTTTAGAACCTGAAATACAAGAAATAAAAATTAATAAGTAAAAAGAAAATTAGATACAAGTAAATGTATCTAACCCCAAAACTAATAGTGAAAGATAAATAAGTCCCCGACAATGGCGCCAAAAACTTGACCGGTACGTAATCACACGCGTATAATGCAAGCGCACGTATCGTTCAAGTAGTATAAAAAGTATCGATCCCACGAGGACTTAAAACCTTTTGTTATTAATTTATGAAGTCAAATTTTTACGAGTATCTAATGGATTGGTTATTTGATTGGATGGTGACTTTAAACTTAAAACAAGTAAATTTAATTGCTTGAAAGTAGATTTAGGAAAATTCAATTTTATAAAACTATCCAGGGTTGTGAATCTTTCCAATATCATTTTTAAAGACGAGTGGTTATCTTATGGTTGTGTAATATATCGGTTTATTAACTTGGAACACGAAATTATGTAAAAGCATATTCCGATGATCAGATACAAATATCCGGTGTAACCCAATTAATCATATTCATATGTCAATTAAGTTATCAGAATTCATTAAGATTAAGTTCCAATTATGGCTACCCTCGCCCGACAGATATATTCATATCCTGTAAGGAAATCTATTAAAGGGTTATCTATCCTCAAGGAAGATCGTGGGCTATTGAGTCTAAGGTCTTTAACCTAAAATCCATTTTTCCAAGTTCATTTTAAGTTTACCGAATCAATCTTATTAATGGCTAGTTAACAAGACGTATTAAGACTAAGGCTCAATAAATAAACCTTTATATTACCCAAATCGTAATTTAACCCTTTATAAATCGGAGATATTGGACTTAATCACAACCCCAGAAAACTGAATTAGTTACGACACATATTTAGGACTGGTAAAAACTTAAATAAAATAAAAGACATAAAGTAAATTGATGGAAATTAAATACTTAAAAGTAAATGACGGAAAGTAAATGCTGAAAAGTAAATACTGAAAATTAAATGCTGAAAAGTAAAAGTTGGAAAGTAAATGCTGGAAAGTAAATAAAGTAAAAGTACAATAAAAGAAAATGTTGAGGTAAAATGATCAACTTTTATTACTTCTAATTTAGATATCTCCCTTAATATAATATATTAACTTTGCATGGTAATTACCAACCAGCCATATAGTCGGTATCCAGATTAAGTCAAATTAATAATTAATTACCAACCGACCAATCAGGCGGTATCCAGTTTAGTTAGGTTAAAACCAATTTCAATAATTACCAACCGACCATAAGGTGATATCCTCATTAAGTCAGGTTTTAACTAGTTTATATATTATATTTAAGGGAGATTAATCTAAATATTAGTAATAAAAGTTTTACCTTTTACCCCAGCAAGGGGGAGTTACCTCCTCATTACTAAAAAGTAAAAACTGAAAAATTAAAGAAAGAAAAGTATTGTGCGAAAAGTAAATTGCAAAAAATAAAGACTGAAAAGTAAAGAAAAGAAAGTACGTTTGCGTAAAAGTAAAATAAATTAATTACAGAACTGAAAATAAACAAACAAGATACAAACTTCTTAAAATCCTTAAGAAAGAATTCAGAAGAGAGTATGATTTGAATCAGAAAATTCGACTCAATTTATAGACATCACTGGGTGGGGCGCGTCGCGACGCGTCATGTGGCATGCGCTGATTGGTTGCTTCGATTCTCTTATCTGCTGACGTGGCATTTTGGATGATTAACTCAATAATTGTGCTAACGTGGCGATGTGGATTTTCGGCAGCATGTGATGGTGACACGTGTCTGGCGCACATTAGAGGCGCCCGTTAGCAAGATCGGCGCACGTTAGCAAGATCAGCACACGTTAGTAAGATCAAACTTCTCAGATTGTGACACGTGTTCTGGCGCACGTTAGCAGGTTCCGGCGCACGTTAGCGGTCGCTACGCCAAAATTATAGTTTTGCTCTTTTTGTCAGTTTTCACTGTTTTGGCCCCAAATCACCTCCAGAGAGTCCTGAAACTTTATTTATCTACAAAATAACACAAAACACATCAAAACATTCACAAAACTCAGGAATCTATACAAAATATTAGGTCAAATGAGTGGGAAATAGTGATACATTTACCACTCATCATATACATCACAGGATATCGAGATTATCAGTCCACATCCAACAGACAGGCAAAGGTCTGATCTAAAAAGACCGTTGACGTGACTGCCGTCAAAGTGTGGAGGATAGCTCACACATCCATAAATGTATCTCAAGTCGAACGAACACTATGTTACTTGACTCGAGAAGATTCTTATTTACGTAGGTGTACCCTCTATTAGGAATCTTCCGCTGAGTCGTTCAGTGTTTATGAAATAAACTCCTACATGTCTATACGAGTCTCTCAAGACTTATGGTTCATTGGGACAAACCATCAGACCAAGTCTCAATATATGACATGTACTGGTCTCAGCTGATTTTACTAACCGACTCGTGTCAGTAAATCTTGACCATGAACTTTATTTGAGAATATATTTCTAGTAGTGACACCTCCCAATGTCAATTACAAATTACCTTGTAACAGAACACTACAATATATATTCTCGGGTCTTTGTCTAATATATACATCACTAAACCTTTTAGTTTCAACCTAATCTAAATTATATCAACATATATATAAAAGACAAGAGGCGCTACCTTAAATACGTAATATTATGGAAAACGTAATGGTTGTTATTCATGAATTGATCATAAATACGATCCGGATTGGCATTCCGAGCACCAACCCTGACAATTTCTCTCACTTGCTCTAGTGCCAATCCATGGTATCGTATACATACCTCAATGTGTATCATATATGCATGGCCCTCAAGACCTCACCTAGCACTCAAGAGGACATCATAAAAGAGTAGGTCCACTATCTTATATTAAGTTTGCCAAACAAACTCAAATATCTCCCTCTATAGTCAATATCGAACTCAAATTTTAATCTCAATGATATTAATAGTTGCAAGTGACAATCTCCTTGAATTTGAAATATATCTTTAATATATCATAGATATCCCAGAATAAATTTCATAACTATCGTATGATTAATAGTATATCGAAATAGATTGTAACAATTACAACTAAGTTGATATATATAATCGTACATGACATAATATTCATTATGCCACCATCCCATGATGTATAAGAAATTGATTGTACATTTCAATCAATTTCTCTTTCGACTGAAGAAAACATCTTCTACGAAAGATGAATACTATATATAAAAGACATACTCAAATTGTCCCACAGTTACACTTTCTGTCACACAGACAGTGTAATCATGTCTTTTATCAGATCAAATCCGATGCACGACTACTGAGAGTATCTCACATGTCTCTCAGTTTTATATAAAATATAAAACTAAAAGAAAACTCTCAATGGCATATTCTCAGATAAAGAAAAGGTTATAGGTAAACCATTTACCTAAATAACATATCATTATTACTGTAATAATGATTTGTTAGCAAGATATAGTACTGGAGAGTTAACTGTACACTCCCACTGACCCTACTGACACTTGCATTCTCTATATTTGAATAGAATCAGACAATCTAATTCTCATCAAAAATAGAGAGCACATGTATCCGGAAAGCTCTTATGAGTCTACACATTGACTCTGATAAGCTAACATATCAAACTATGATCTTAGAAAAATACAAACTCTAGGGCCATTCCATAATGGAACTCTCCAAACAAAGAAAACTCAATGGATCTCTTCGACGATGAAACCATTTAGAAACGTCATTTTGTATGCTTAGCTAAAATGCACAGTTTAGTGTTAACATCAACCAACAGATCCAAATTATTCTATTAGTGTGACTAGAAATAAATTTCTTCGGAATCTATAGTAGATCCTAGAGTATAATCTCTCACATTGTCAAACTATAAAGGTCAAACCTTTATTAGCTCACATTGCTTCTGTTGCGTAAAATATTTATATAATTTTGAACAATTTGAATGAGAAGCTCAATCAACTTCAAAATTTGATCATAGTAAGCCTAGACAATCCTAAATCTATGGTCATATGTTTTATTCCGATAACGATATCAAATATTGCTCTCACTATAAGTTATAAGATAGTTTTCTTCCATAAGAAAATATTTAAACCATGAAGTAGCAAATACTATACTTATAAGGATGGTGTCTAAGAGTATTTCATCTAATTGATTATATGGTTTCAAATACAATTTAGCATTCTTTCAATTGACTATAAAAGTCAAGTCTTTTCTACAACCATCATATCTAATGTGACAAATCAAGTAACGAACTTTTTGTCTCTCGATGTTGTAGAAAAGATATTTTATCAAATAGAATACAATATTCTATTTAATAGAATAAATAATAAACTCTATTCTTACCTCTGAGGTACAAGTATTTACAATTGTATAACCATTATATAAATGGAAATTCCAAGTCTTGAACAATTCAATATTCAGATTTCTACCTATGTATATCATATATGTAACTGTAGAAATTTTAGAACCAAAATCAATAAGATAAAAAGTGTTGTTGGAGTGTAATCCCAAAAGTATAAAAAATAATTCGGTAATACTCAATATCAGTCGAAACTTATCAAATACGATTGACTTCTTCCACTCGAAAATTCCACTGTAATGGAATTTATAGGAAGAATATATTGAATAAGAATCATATTCTTCTATAAAATAAATTTAGAATATTATTGCTCATTAATTCACCTTGTTTGATCATATCAAACATCTTTGAACTATTCAAAGGCTGCGATGAATTTTAAGGTACAGTTTTTCAAAATTTCAAATCATGTCATTTTGGACCATTCAAAATATTCGATCTGCATCTCGTTAGAATAGATTGAAAATTCCCTGAAACCTTCAAAGTATTCAATATGTGTTCTTTGGAAACACATAACTAAGTCGTGACTATTCACTAACTTAGTTATGAAGTAAAGAAAATTACCTAGAGCAATTTAATTTTATTAAACTACATACATCTTATGTAATAGTTCAATAAATTTGTAGTCTCATACTACAATTCTAAGTTATTTAGTTACCAAATATTTTCTTAATGTTTGTCTATACATCAATGACACTACTCTCTGTATAAAATATGTAACAATTGTACCCCAAAGACAAATAACTATTCAAAACGTTATCAATGTTGTGTAAACATAAAGGACAATTCCAAGCGTAAACACAACTACCCTCTCTGTCAGACAGAAAAGGATAACGTTTGTGTTATAAGTTCTGATATTAAATATCGCAACAGTAATACAATATTTTAACAACTAGATGGGAGATAGAGTATCATATACTCTCAGCTACCGTATCTTGAGAATCCATATTCTATACATATAGTTATATATCTCATTTCTACAGCTTTCTAATTTGCCTTCAAATATCTACAACTATTACAAATGTATGATAGGCATAAAATGTTAAACATGTAACCTCTAAAGGTCATCAAAGCCAAGAAATGTCATTGATAAACAAACAAAAACTAATGGGTTTTTCTTCATGCTAGTCAAGGGTATCAGGACATAAACAATTTATGTCAATCCCTAATACACAAGAAACAGTTCTCTCTTTGTACGGTTATATCCTCAATTAATATTTATTCAGATTGTCTATAATGACTTAATAGTTAAATCACTAACCATTTTGATTCTACATGAGAATCGAAATAACAGTTCTAATGGTTTAGACAAATCTAAAATAATATCATAGCCTAATTAATTCTAGAACCAATTCTAGAAACTCGCAACTAACAGAAAAGCTAGAAACAATAAATATATCAAATATACATACATTCAATAGATAAGAGTTTCAGCTTTTACAATAGAATAAAGGAGAGATAAGTGGTATTTTCAATAATATTAGTCACTCCCTAGGTTAAGGATTTTTAACCCAACAATGTCTCCCACTACTTTACGTAATATCGTAATCCCCAACGGAAAATGAGAATTCAATAATTAAATTGAATTCCATAGTTGGAAGTGGACCCCATGAATATGTTTCGGCTCACAACTTTGGCACGTTCTTGTCTACGTATATTCACAGGTAGACAACACATTGTCAATCACACTCACCGTGACTCCTGATTTCGGTCCTGAATCATTTTTCATTGTGACAGATTTGGCACATTCACAAGAGGCGTATTCAAGGCAATACTTGTCAATGATAAATTCAAGATACTGATGTAGCCTTGACAACTTTGGCACGTTCAAGGTTTCCGAATTACCTCTTATCGAATAAGTTCTACCGGCGCAAATGTGTTGAATTTTTCTAAGGTCCCAAGATCAAACAAGACATGAAATTATGTGTGAACACATCAACGGAGGTAGCGGAATACTCACATTGATCGGTAGAGTCGATTTGAAGACAAATGAACCCAAAAAACGCACTGCCATGTAAGCCTACTGCATGTAGTCCACTGCCTACAAAAACAGAAAATTGAATGAGAAAACGGAGCTCCTAGCTTCGTCGGATGGATCCCGTCTCATGGTCGAACCTCCCTACCACCTTCGCAAGACTTGTAAGTGTGCTAGCACTTGATTTCTCACCATGAGAAACCACTCTTAGCTTCCCTATTGCTCACGTTTTTCTGGTTCAAAACCAGTGAGCATTGTGCCCATTTGGGCGTGAGAGAAGAGAGCATTTGAGAGAGATGAAATGTTTTGTGTTAATTAAAATGATTTACCAAAAATCAATTTATATTTATGCCATAATATTTATTAAATAAATAATAAAATTATGACACAAAACATGCAATGGCTTAGAGTGTCAAACACTCAATTTCCATGCAATAACATTGAGTGCATTGTACACTATCTACATGCAAAGCATTAGAATGACATGTGTCATAGGGCCCCACACGTTTCCAAATGAAAGTGGGCCCACGTGCACTCACGCGTTCGGGTTCGATATTTCCGAAATACCGAGCTTACGTCGCGACGTTAATTCAATCGAATTTAAATAAATAATTGCGCCTGGCGAAATTATTATTTACGTCGCTAACGAATTAATTCTAAATTAACTCGTTTGCCCGAATTAAAATCTAATTTTAATTCCGCGTCGAAATCTAATTTCATTTAATATATCGAATATATTAATTCATCGATTAATTCCAAATTAATCGTTCTCTCTCTTTAGACGACATTTTATCCCGGATAAAATATCTCCGTTACTAATCCTAGATTAATTTTCTCTCTCTTCTATTATAATCCCAGATTATTCAAGAGTGCAAGTTGTGCGTCATCGGTGGATTATCGGGAAGCGACCCATGAGATCCCCGGATAATCTGGCAGTAAATACGGTCGTCGGAGTACCCGAATCACGTACGTACCAAGTACTACGTTCTACCGATTTACAAGACAAGGTCGACTCCTAGCAAAGCACCAAGTCTACCTAATTCTCCGGACATATCCATTAAAGAATATTAAGATCTGTATCAAGCGTAGTATACTAATGTATTGTGCATATCGGCCCAGTATCGGATAATCACGTGCTAGGGCTGGGGCTGGATAAGTGTCTGCCCCGTCCGAAACACATATCGGATGTCTGGTAACTAGTCTCTATAATCGGATATTCATGACCTGGTCATAATATCACGATTGGATGCGCATCTCTTAAGAGCACTAATACCGTATCCTGCGTGACATCATCTCCACTATGACTGGAGTGATACTTCCGTCTTGACATCACATCCAATACACTACGATTCTCAATATACCCGGCATTGGCGTACACAGAACTAGTTACAGTCCTAGACGACCTCAACTAAAGTATATCGATTGTCGTAAGCATTAGCGATGTAAGTCTCAGGTTAAGACTATACACACCTACCTTGATTTCGGCCTCCCATAGACACATATTCATAATACCAATGGGATTCCGAGGGGTCTATCCAGAGCGAAGCTGTTTCCCGTACCATCGGTGAACACGACCTCCTATCGCACTTGCATAAGTATCCAACACTTATATATATGAGAACTATGCCGTTGTGCCCTCACAACGCACACAAGTGCAATACTAGCCTATTCCGCATTATCGATGTCCAGTCTCGATAATACTACGGCTAGGGATATTTAATGATTAATCCTTTGTGGACTGATACTGTCTCATATCATCTCAATCCAGGAACTAATCATAGGGACCTCTCTTCATTTATATATCTATGGTGATCTAATCACAAATGATGAGAGTGCAATTTCCTTGTCACATAGTTAATTTGCTACAACAACACAATGATCTGTGCAAATAGTGACGCTATGGGTCATTTTGTCCAACAATCTCCCACTTGGCACATAGCCAGTCACTCGAGTGTCTAACACCCGAACTATGTACAATTCGCTCAAATTGCTGAGGAAGGGTTTTCGTCAGCGGATTTGCTTAATTATCGTCTGACGCGATTTACACGATCATCACATCGCCACGATGTATGATCCGAACGAATCAGATGATATAGAAGTATATCTGGATCGTTGATGAGACCTTTAATTCTTTAGCCTGTGCTGACGCCTAGCTCAGCTGCTAACAGAATTATATCTAATCTAATTAGATTTATTATCGATCCAAATGGCTTCTATTGCTGCCTCAGCTGCAGCAATAATCCACATTTGTGTTTTATTCGGCAGCAGTTATCTTGCTCGGAATATTTCCAGCTCACTGTCCCGTTATTCAAACTTTATAGTACCGCAGTATATAATTGTTTGGAAACTTGTAGCAGTGGTCCCAGTCACTTCAAGTTCTCCTTCTCCATAGTTTAAGACAACATCTTTAGTTCTCTCAGATACTAACAGATGTTCTTAATGTTCAATCCAGTGACTATCACTTGGATTGACCAAATTGTGACTCCATATGCTCGAAGCGTATGAGACACCAATACAAGTACATTTTAAATGTACAATTTCCCAAAGAGTGTTAACCAACTCCAAATCTATCACAGTAGATCTTTATTCCTTGAATAAAGGTTGTTACTCCCCAGAATTCTACGGAGATTTCTATTGAAAGAATATCTATGAAAGCCAAGCTTTCACCAATTGCTTTATGGGAATTTCACTGTCAGTGCGCTCTCCCACTAACCTCCTTATATACACAAGAATTATTTCGTTTTGAGTTAAATCATAAACCATTATGATTATTTCAAAACGTCAGTTCCAAGAACCTTATGCTTGCTTTGATCCAAACATGGATCGAATAACCCGCAAACCTTGTTTGTCGGTTATACAAAATCGTCAGGATGTTGTAAACATCCTCCAAAAGGTTTCCTTTTCAGGAAAGCGATTTTGATTTGTAACTGACATATTTCATAAATGAAATATACAGTTATCAACAAGCATCTTCAAAATGGACTTACCATGGCAACAGGTAAAAGATTGAACCGTTATTAACACAATGTTGATAACGATACCTTTCCGTCAAAAGCCTAGCTTTGTAAGTTGGTATGTTGTCATCCATGTATGTCTTCCTTGAAGACGTATAATGTACCATAGGCACAACGCCTTGTGGTACAACAACTAGTATCCATAATAGTCGTTATACATGGAATCCATTTCGGACTCATGGCACTTGCCATAACAGGGAGTCGATACCTCGTATTACTTCCTGTAACGTAGTCGGATGGTACACCTCCATAAGATTGACATCTTAATGAGGTTAGATCAGAAACCCATACCCTAGGTTGTTTTCTGACTCTATCCGATCTACCCGATTTCTTGTGTATTTGAAGATTAATGGTACAGATTTATCATAGATGAATTGTTTGTGTTCCATTAAGGACTTCGTGCCTTGAACAGTATTACTCCGATTTTCATCGAGTATCACTATCCTCCCACTGACCACTGCTTATCGGTATTCCTCTTAGGAAAACCGCATGGTGAGCAACAATCACATTGTTCTCATGTGAGATTTATAAGTACTATACTTATGGTTTCCCTTAGGATAACCTATATTGGCACTTATCCAATTTGGGTCTTAGTTTGGTATCAACCAAACGCTATGCCTGGCATACCCAAATTATCAGGAATGAGAAACCTCGTTTCTTCCTGTTCATATCCTATATGATATCTGTCAAACAGATATATATGGAACCTTATTCCAAATAAGTTTTGCACTGTTAATACATATCCTGTGAAGGAAATAGTAGCTCAGAGCGACTCGTGATAAACCTTATCATGTCCAACAAAATTCGGTTTTAGTTCAGACACACCGTCTAACCGACGTGTCTCGGGAGGAGTCCTCACATGAAAGAACACCGTACTCTTTCATTTATATATGAAACTTACTGCTTAAGTATTTTCCATTTCGGTCTTACCGTGGCGGAATAACACTATAGCCGATCTTTTGTTTTCTTCGTGTCGAAACTTCAAAAGTTTCTGATCTGTGTTCTTTAAAAGAAACACATAACCACAACGTGATGCTACATCCGTTAAGGTCACGAAATATT
>SKCR01034439.1:0-48940 GCA_019454045.1 Zanthoxylum bungeanum
AAATTCATTACTAAGTCGTGACGTCCGGGATATTACAACATGACACTTAACACCCCCATTAAATATAGGCCAATCTTTTTTACCAATCCCTATCATGTGGAAGAGTAGTGGGAAACCACTTATACATAAGTTTAGCTCTAATGCAATAAAGATGACAACTTTTAAAAAATAATACAAATAGGATAAATTTCGTTATTATTAATCAACACTACTAAAAAACTAATAATTTATACAAGAATATTAAGTATTTAAAAGAAGCTTGCTATATCAAATAAATGGTTATTTTTTAATATTTGCAGTCCACAATGGAATAATTTCCTTTCATGCATGTCATGATGACAATTATACTTCCCATATATGTATGTCATAGTGCTATTGATTTTGGTTCATAGTGATTTTCATTTTCTTGGTCGAAAAAAGTCTTCATTAACATTAAGTGATTTTTTAGGATTATAATATATCTATATAAGTGTTAGGAAATATAGAATGATGCCAACAAAATCTCAAAAGAGTTTCACTTTACACATTTCTCATGCCCACATGATACATCATATAAAATAATCATATGAAACATAAAGTGAAGTAGAGTAAAAAAAAATAAATAAGGTATGTGTGACATGAGATGATTTTGATGATATTTTTTTACATATATATGAGGACATGATTTACATCACTTGTTTTATTGAGTATCCCTATTTTTTTTATGTGTGCACAAATTGAAGTGGAGTACTTTTTAGTGATGTTGCATATGTCATTTGTATAATGTTCTAAATTGGACTATCTTATATACAACTGATTTATTTTTGAAAGTATGCTCATATTCATTTCAATTGGTTTTATTTAATGAAATGATGCATATTTTTATCTTATTGGAATGAGCTAGTGCTTAAATTTGATTAAGCTTTTAATAGCCCTCAAATGGAGGAAATTTTAAGTGTCAATGTGTTTAAATTGATTTTAACTTTACAAACACTTTGAAATTAAATGCTACCAAACTCAATTGGTGCAAACATTAATATCTTGTTTTCAAATTTGAAAATCTTTTATTTAATATCAAATTGATTTTGCATTGAGTGTAAGAGGAGTATGAACATAACAGAATCTCCTTTAACGTGAAGCCAAGGAAACCCACGTGAGTGAATTAACTCTCAAGGACCTCGAATATTGATTTTGTAAGAATAAAATCTTCCAAGATTTACGCAAACCCTCAAGGAATCTGTCCTTGAAAACTCTTGTAGAATCCCAACGTCTTTTACTAGTAAGAAAGTCGCAAATATCATTATTCATTTGATAAGTTATTTTGTTCAATCATTGAACAAGAAGAATCACTCTCCTCACAATATCACACGAACTTTGCTCAATAGTTAGGTTAAACATTCTGTCTCATTAATGAGAAATAATATATTTAAATCGTTACACATGAAAATCCTATAAGATATAAAAGACTAAAATATCCTTAAGTTACCCTAAGGTCAATTCATGACCAGCCCTAATATTCTAACCATGCACTTGTTTCCTCATACCAAGTGGGCATAATCTAACCTAACAACCTAATCTCACAACGAGATATTTAGGAAACCACAAAACAAGCAAATAAACTAACCACTAAAAATAACCCTAATTTGCATGTGGGTTCATCAAGATTTGGGCCACACGTCAAGTCTAATACAATAAAATAATGAAACAAAGTTTAACTAATGAAAAATAAAGCCTAAAAATATCTCAAGTGTTGCACATAGGATTATTCTTTATTAGACTTGAAATTGCTTTCTCATAGTTGGGCTTGATCTTCTGATATTTGGGCCAAATGAATCAATTTATGATTCTCATCTGCCATTGCCTCTTTAATCTTCCTTACGCTCTGTCTTTCAATAGGCCCAACTGAAACATATAACCTCCCTCCTTAAATCCTTCTTGTGCTATCTGGATCAATCAGAACAAGTATATGTTTTTCAATTAATAAATTTTTAAGCATACTTGTATGATTTTGAAGCATTGTCGAGACCTTGATTTCATGTCTTAGAATTAATTGGACACCTCTTTGATGTTGTCAATGGGAAAAATTTTGACATGTATTTTGATCTTGATTGAAGGTTTCCCATGGCAATGTCATATATAATAGTTCTTTAGTAAGTGTAACTTCAACTCCTCCGCAATTGGAATTTTCGATTATGACACTTCTTGTAAGGGAAACTTATCATGTTACCATCCATCAAGCAAACTCAATAAATATATTATATACCAATCACAAATTCATAATTAATGAATCCTTAATTATCAAACCTCTAATACATTCAAATTCTTTTGTTACTTATTTTAACTTATATACAAATTAATTATAATACCCTTTTTTTTTATTGATATCTCTTACAATCTTTAATTTTATTTTAGAAATGTCATACATTTCTAGAAATTTCGATAGAATTTCCTCTATAATTTTGATAATTTCTTTATTTGATATAGAAATTCCAACACTTCAATAAGAACTTTCACATATCGATATTGCACCTCCCATGTCCCTTCAAATTCCATTTTATTCCCACGTCCAATCACAACTCAAACATAATAATATACCTTATTTTTACCAAAGTATTAAATTTTCTTTATTAAATGCATAAATTAATAACATGGAAATATTTGTCGAAAACAATTCAACGATTTTCATTTATCAATTTTGAATTTGAAAATTTGGCAAATTTAACCTTAACATAATCAATATTCACAATAATCAATAATCGATCATAATATGACCCTGGCACAATCAATTTAAACATTAAAATTAAATCTAATTTTACCAAAACCTAACACTAAATCTAATTTCTGGAGGTGGTTAGTTATTTTTTTAGTGAAACGTGTTTGGCGAAGAGGTTGACTTCTGTGGTGGCTGATGGCAAGGTGACGTCCGTCGGTGGCTTAAAGAGGGAGAGAGAATTCTATGTGTGGTTGAGAGACTCGGTAAATTTATTAATAGAAATATTTATCGGTAAATCTAAGTTTTAGTGATAAAATTATTCATCATTAAGTAATAATTTCTTAAATTAGTTCCATGTTTAGTGACGAAAATATTTTATTTCTGAACTATCAGTATTTCTTCGGTAAATAATAGTGTCTCATACAGTGACAGATTTTTTAGTCGATAATTTAGCAATAAAAATTTTTATCATTAAATTACATCAATGTTTCAACAGTTTTTTGTTGTGGATTGAGATAGAGTTTAGAGTTTAATGCAGTGGCAGAGGCATAAGTGGGCTACCTATGCTAAAGGTCATGGTTAAATTATAAATTTCTATAAGCAAAAGAAAGTTAACTCACTTAAAATTTGAAATTTAATCTCCAAAATTTTTGAAACATTGCCCACACTCAAAATTTTAAATTTAGCTTAATTTGATGGAGCTTTTAATACCCCAAAAACTTTAGTAGCACTCCTTATTAAGTTAATTTTAAAAAATATCCCTCAAATCAATCTCTTTCATCTTTGAATTATGCAAGTCTAATTTTCTAATTTCCAGTAGTACTACCAAAAAAATAAAAATAAAAATAAAAATTAGCCACCCTTAACATTTAACTTGAGTCTGCCACTAGTTTCATATAAATTTACGAAATATGGCTAATTCTAGAGGGTTCAACTAGCACTCCAATTATATAGAGTGTTTCCATTAAGAATTAAGATTCTCTCCTTCCTCCTAAGAGTGGTAATCTACATCAGCATTCTTCTTTCGTTCGATTCGGTTCATATTAAAGATGTTATGAATTTGGAAAAATTTATTCATTTAATAAATGAAACAATTTGATTCGATTAACTTATTAAATGAATTGAACACGAATTTGATCTCACTGATTCGTTTATTTATTTAGGATTAATTTATTACTATCCTTTTGCTAGTTTTAGTTATTTTTCAATTAAAATTCAAAAAGTTATTTGCAATTAACGCATAAAAAATTATATTGTCTAGATTTGATGGTTATTTTTCATAAATCCATTAATTGTGTATATTTCATACATACATGTTTATCAAAAAATTAATGTAAATAAATTATATTAATTTATATTGTTAAATCATGACATGCATTGTTCTAAAAAAAATATTAGGCGCTAGTCGGAAGGTGTGGGAGCGCATAGACAGACGGGCTTGATGAGTGGTAAATCTATCACTATTTCTCACTCATTTAACCTAATATTTTGTATAGTTTCTTGAGTCTTGTGAATATTTTGATGTGTTTTGTGTTATTTTGTAGATAAATAAAGTTTCAGGACACTCTGGAGGTGATTTGGGCCAAAACATTGAAAATTGGACGAAAATGGCATTTTGGTAATTTTCTCTGCTTCACGACACCTAACGTGCGCCGAACAGTGCTAACGTGCGCCGGGTCCACAAATCAGAATCTGAGAAAAGTTTGACTTTGCTAACGTGCACCGTGCCACGTGTCACCATCACAGCTGATCTGCTAACATGCGTCGTGCCACGTGTCATCATCATACGGTGCCGACAGTCGCTGTCGCCACGTGTCACTCCACGTCATTGCCACATCATCGTCCACATCACCAGGTTGACCGAGTCAACATGCCACCTCACTGCCACGTCATCATCAGCCAATCAAGAAGTGCCACGTGTCGCAATTTTATGGTGCCGACAGTCACTTTGCCACGTGTCGCCACGTCAGCATCAATTATTGGCTCTCTAATCCTTATCTGACACATGGCGGATAAGAATCTAGCCGACCAATCAGAATCCGCCTCATGTCACAATAATTGAGATCCAACCACACTGCCACGTGTCACCTTATCACCTTATCCAGAATCTGCAACCGACGAATCAGAGCGTGCCACGTCGACATAATCTGGGTCACGACGCGAGCTTGGCGTCTCGACGCGCGACCCCTACTGACCCCTATAAATAGAGCGCGAAATTCCAGTTTCAGTTGTATCACTCTCTCTCATCTCCTTGATGTAAAGAGGGAGTTTCTCTCTACTTTCTTTTAGTTTTTAGTTTTTAGTTTTGTAATTAATTTTAATTACGTTTTGTAATAATAGTAATTTACTTTTTTACTTTTTACAGTTTTTACTATTTACCATGATGAGGTAACTTCTCCAGTTAGAGTGAAAGGTAATTCTTTTACTATTGCTATTTAGATTAATCTCCCCTTAATATAATATATTCAATATTTAAAATATTGACTAATCAAAGATACCGCCAGATTGTTCTGTTGGTTTGTTACCGCCTATATGGCAGGTTCATGGACAAATCTTTTTACCGCCTTAATGGCTGGTTGGACTTAATTTGACTTAATCAGGATATCGCCTATATGGCTGGTTGGTAATGTTATCACAAGTTATATATTATATTATGGGAGATATCTAAATTAGTAGTAGTAAAAGTAATTCCTTTTACCTTAACATTTTATTTTATTGTAATTTACTTTTCAGTATTTACTTTACCGCATTCTTACTTTATGTCTTTTATTTTCAAGATTTTATTAGCCCTAGTTAGTGTTGTAACTAAATTAGTTATCTGGGGTTGTGATGACTTTTAATATCACCGGTTTATAATGGGTTATTTTATAGTTTGGGTAATTTAAAGGTTTACTTATTAAGTCTTAAGCTTAATGCCTTGTTGTCTGATCACCAATAAGATTGATGTGATAAATCTAAAATGAACTAGACATAGGGATTTTAGGTTTCAGCCTTAGACTTAATAGCCCACGATCTTCCTTGAGGATAGATAACCCTTTAATAGATTTCCTTACAGGATAGACATATACCTGTCGGGCGGGGGTAGCCATAATTGGAACTTAAACTTAATGAATCTAGATAATTTGGTTGACATAGACATATGGTTCAATTGGGTTAAACTGGGTATTTGCGTCTGACCATCGACATAGGCTTTTGCATAATTTAGTGTTCCAGGTTAGTAAACTGATTTATTACACAAACATAAAATAATCACTTCATCTTTTAAATGATATTGGAGAAATCACAACCCTAGATAGTTTTTAATATTGAATTTTCTTAAATCTACTTTCGAACAATTTTATTTACTTGTTTTTTTTAAATTTAGAATCGTCACCATTTCAAATCAATCCAACAACCTGTTAGATACTAGTAATCATTTGACCTCATAAAATTAATAGATTAGATATTAAGTCCACGTGGGATCGATATTTTTATACTACTTGAACAATACGTGCGCTTGCGCTATACGTGTGTGTTTACGCCGGTCAAGTTTTTGGCGCCGTTGTCGGGGACTTATTTATCTTTCACTATTAGTTGTGGGGTTAGATACGTTACTTGTATCTAATTTCTTTTTACTTATTGTTTTTATTTTCTTTTGTGTTTCAGTTTCTCAGAAATTACATGAGACGAACCAGAAGTTTTGAACTTCGACCGCTTGACCCAGAAATTGAAAGAACCATCAGACAGTTGAGAAGGGAAAGACGAGAAGGCCAAGAAGCTTTAGTCAACATGGAACCTGAACCTTTGGAGGTTGCACCACCAATTACCATTCGAGACAGAACCATTCCGGTGGTTGACAGACTCATTTCCTGTATTGTACTTCCTCCCTTACCAGCAAATGTGTGTGACATCAAAACATGCATTCAGATGATTCAGCAGTCAGTTCAGTTCATGGGGAATGCAACTGAAGATCCTAATGCCCACATCAGTAACTTCCTGGAAGTTTGTGGCATTATCAACTACAACAGAACATCAGAATAAGCAATGAGACTGCGAGTTTTTCCATATTCCCTGAAAGACAGAGCTAAAGCTTGGCTACATTCACTACCAGCAGGTTCTATCACAACTTGGAACACTTTAGCCACCAAATTTCTTGCAAAGTACTTTCCACCAGCCAGAACCGGAAAGCTGAGGAATGACATCACATCCTTTGTACAACAAGACTCGGAATCCCTCTCCGAAGCTTGGGAAAGGTACAAAGATTTACTCCGGAAATGTCATCACCATGAAATTCCAAAATGGCTTCAAGTCCAAACATTCTATAATGGACTTTCTGGAATAATGAGAACCACAATCGATGCTGCTGTTGGAGGAGCTTTAATGGCAAAAGGAGAAGATCAAGCCTGAGACCTAATCGAAGAAATGGCCAACAACAATTCCTTGTGGCCAACAGAAATGAGCATGATCCAAAGAATTGCAGGAATTTATGAAAGTGGAGCCAATACAGCAGTCAACGCCAAGCTAGATCAGATATGCAAATTCATGGAGACTCTTACCAATGGATCCACAAGTTCACCATATGGAGGAGCACTAGAGTCGAACCAACTTGAAGAGACGGTGAATTATGTCAACAATTTCAACAGACATGGGAACAATCCATATTCCAACACCTACAACCCAGTGTGGAGGAATCATCCCAATTTTTCATGGAGCAACAATTCATGCCAACAGCAGAACTATCCACCACCTGAATTCCAGCAACAGAACAAAAGCCAGAAGCAAGCAAATGAACAAGGAATAACAGAAGTGTTGACCCACTTGAAAAGATAGAAGCAAAACACGACTCTCAAGCAGCAAGATATGATACTATGTTTCAATCTCAAGCAGCAAGATATGATGCTATGTTTCAATCCCAAGCAGCATTAATTCAAAGTCAATATGCTTTTATTAAAGCACTAGAGAATCAAATTGGACAACTGGAAAATGCTCAGAGTTACAGACCGCCAAGTACCCTTCCTAGCAACACAGAGCCAAATCCAAGAAACATGGAGAATGAGCAATGTCATGCCATCATGTTAAAAAGCGGTACTGAAATCAACAAAGATGTTGGAGCCAAAACAGCTGCTGAGGAAGTTCCAAAAGAAACAAAGCAACAGATGGAGGAAAAAGAAGCAAAGGAAAAAGAATAGATCATTTCACCCCCACCTTTTACTCAACGTCTTCAGAAGAAAAAATTGGACAAGCAGTTTTCTCGGTTCCTGGAAATCTTCAAAAAGCTGCATATCAACATTCCATTTGCAGAAGCGTTGGAACAAATGCCCAGCTATGCCAAATTCATGAAAGACATTCTTTCACGAAAGCGGAGATTGAGAGATTACGAGACAGTAGCATTATCAGAAGAATACAGCGCTATCATTCAGAGGAAACTTCCCCCAAAGTTGAAAGATCCTGCCAGTTTCACTGTTCCTTGCACCATAGGAGAACATGACTTCGGTAAGGCTCTGTGTGATCTAGATGCGAGTGTTAACTTGATGCATTTTTCTATTTTCAGGAAATTACAGATTGGAGAAACAATGCCAACTTCAGTCTCACTACAACTTGCTAATAGAATGCTCGTATTTACAAGAGGCGTAGTTGAGGATGTGCTGGTCAAGGTTGACAAATTCATTTTCCCAACAGATTTTATTGTCCTTGATATGGAGGAAGACGTAGACGTGCCAATCATCCTCGGGAGACCATTCTTGGCTACAGGTCGAACCATTATTGATGTACAAAAATGAGAATTAACCATGAGGGTACATGACCAAGAAGTAACATTCAATGTTTTCAAGGCCATGAATTTCCCAGATGATGAAAAGAATGAGGAATGTTTCAAACTTGATGTGATACACAGTACCATTCAGAACTCCAATGCAATGCAAAGTTCTACTGACAAACTTAAAACATGTCAATTGTCTGTGGAGCCTAAAGATAAAGCGTCTTTTGTACTGAAGAAACCAATTCTTGCATTACAAGCAACATAAGAGAAAAAGTTCTACCAGCTCAACGAATAGGAGGAATTTCACAATCAACCTTTTGAGGATGCCAAATTGTACAAAGAAAAGACAAGAAAATACATGATGAGAAGTTAGTGCGCATACAACTGGAACCAGGGCAAAAGGTACTATTAAACAAATCAAGGGTGAAATTCTTCCCATGGAAGCCAAAATCACGGTGGTCAGGTCCATTTGTGATCACCAAAGTTTTACCAGATAGAGCCGTTGAGATACATGATCCTGACTCCAACAAAACTTTCAAGGTTAAAAATAAGCGTGTCAATCACTACTGGGGAGAATCATTTGAGCGACAAAAAGAAAGTGTTACACTTTCAAATCCAGCTTAACGTTCGAGAAGTCACGTCTAGCTGACGACTCTAAACTTAGCGCTAGCAGGGAGGCAACCCATGCAATTTTTGTATATATTATGATCTGGTGTGTTTTATTTTTGTGTGTTTAATTTTTGCAGTTTTAGTCATTTCAAGATGGAAGAAGCTCTCGCAAATCTTCGCAAGCAATTTCCTTCTCTCCCTCAAAAATATCTAATGAAAGTCTACAAAGCTCGCTTGGAACGGATGAGATTACTGATGATCAAAGGTATTCCTACTGACATTCGTTGGTTAATTGAAGCACAGGTCCGATTGGCAGGTGAGTCTTCTGACTCTTTTATTTCACATTTTTCTGGCTTAGGAATGAGCACCTATGCTAAAAAGAGAAGAGCCAAAAGAATGTGTGTTTGTTATAAATGTGCTCGCATGTTTTGTAATACTCGTTGTCGTTCTTTAGGAATGGTGTCCGATAACCGCGAAGATAAGATTAACTTCATTAGGGATGGCTTGAGTAAGGAGACTTTGGATGACATATCTAAAACTCATGAGACGCGTCCCAGTGGATGTGTGTATCATGAAATTCGCATGTTACATGCACAATTCCAAAAAGAAAGACAACTGTTAAGTCTCGGGAATCTGACTCAAAAAGACCCTGTTTGCCAATTTATAAGAAAATTGGATGAGAAGCTTGTCCCTGACGCATAGACGTCAATCAAGCCGTTACTTTTCTTGTAAATATTATATATCTTTGTCTTTTCTTAATAATTGTGATTTGTTTTGTTATTTTTCTTTTGTTTTCTCTGACATGATCCAGACCTTTTTTACTATCACGATATTATTTCGCTACTAATCGTCATCTGGAAGATACTTGTGCTATTTTTAGTCACCCTTTTCAGGTACTATAAATTCAACCCGTCATTGCACTTTTGAAGGCATCCAGAGTTGAGAAATAAATACATAAAAAAATGGAAGCTACTTCAAGAAGACGAGTTGAAAACATCTGCGTGTTTTGCGGTAGTAGTGTTGGTGTTAAGCCAAAATACGTAGAAGCAGCACAAGAATTGGGTCGAGTCTTAGCTGCAAGAAATATGCACTTAATATATGGCGGAGGCAATCTTGGACTTATGGGGATCGTTTCAAAGGCCGTACAGGAAAGAGGCGGTCATGTTTTGGGAATCATCCCAAAACCCTTGGCAGAAGCAAATCTTATTGAATCATCAAACTGAGAGGAACTGATCGTGACAGGTATGTCTGAACGACTGGTAGAAATGATTAATCGTGCTGATGCTTTTATTGCTTTGCCAGGTGGCTTGGGTACATTGGATGAAATTTTTATAGTACTATCTTGGGCGAACCTGAACACACACCAGAAACCAATTGGGCTGTTTAACGTTAATGGATTTTATGATTTTCTTTGTGTTTTTCTTGATGATGCCCGGAGAAATGGGTTCATGTCAAAACCTTTGAAAGAACTACTCTTTACTGCCAGAACTGTTCCGGATCTAATAGACCAACTCTTAGCCTATGAACCACAAGTTGACCCTATCCTTTCAAAGATAAATTGGTCCGAGGACGATCGTGGTAAGAGGCGTCGTGTTAATCTTGATCTTAACCTTTAATTTCTTGTAGAATTTCAGCTAACCAAGTATTACCTTCTTCTACTGTTTAAGACATTGGAGACAATGTCTCATTTAGGTTTAGGGGAGGGAATTAGTTGATCATTACCTTGTTGTTAGTTTGTGTGTTATTTTTATTTTTAGTCCAAAATTTTTCGAAAAATACAAAAAAAATGAAAATTTTTCAAAAATTACAAAAATATTTTATGTTTTTGTTTTTATTTTGACTAAAAATGTGAAATTGGTAAGTGATAGCTGAGTAATGAGTTTCCACTCCTGAGACGTATCTCAAGCTTATTTTCGAAATAAGTTAATTTTTGTTTATTTCCTTTTAAATTATTTAATTTGTAAATTCTCCATAAAACGGACTAAAATTGATCTTCATATGCTCAGTTGACAGGTATTATTAACATGCATAGTAACATACGGACATGAGTTAAAATTGAAAAATTTGTAATATTCAGTGCTCTAGTTTAATTGGATGAAGCATCACAAAAAAGCAATGGAGTAAAAAAAAAAAAACATATGAGATCCGAGTTATTAAGTCTGTAAGGGTGTTTTAACACCTAGTGCCCTAAAACCAACTGGTTTGGGAGTCACTGGCCCAAAGCTCGCTACATGGATCAAAGATGCTGCAAAAATATCTGAAGTCTGAGTAATTAAGTCTTTATGGGTGTCTTAACACCTGGTGCCCTAAAGCCAGCTGGTTTGGGAGCCACCGACCCAACACTCGTTACATAGATGAAAGATATTGTATATAAATAAAAAAATAAAATCAAAGAAAAAATCAGAAAAATCAGAAAAATTATTCCATTGCTGCAAAAAATGTGTGAAATCTGATAGAACTTTAGGACAAAAATATTACTCTCTTATCAACTGCATTTATGATTGTTGTGGGCAAAAAAGAGTTGTTTAATATTTTGTTGGTTGTGTATATGAAGAATGGTAAAAATAATCGGAGAATTTACTTATTCAGTAATTTAGAAATAAATAAAACAACTAGTAACTTGGAGTAGAAGTTTCACTTGATTAGTCACTAACATCTTTATTCTCTTTTCGCTTGTCTTTTTGCTTTTGTGTGCATTAGTTTCACTACCTTTTTACTTTTATAAAATGTTTATGGGTATCATTGCTGTAAACCCTCACGAGACTACAACTCGTCCACTAGGGACACCTAGGGGTTTAAAGGCTTGTTGCATACGCTAAATGCAACCTTGATCCCTACGAAAGTGGCTTAGTTAAATTATGTTATTCTATGTTTTGCTCGAGGACTAGCAAAATGTTAGGTTTGGGGGTGTGATGAGTGGTAAATCTATCACTATTTCTCACTCATTAACCTAATATTTTGTATAGTTTCTTGAGTCTTGTAAATATTTTGATGTGTTTTGTGTTATTTTGTAGATAAATAAAGTTTCAAGACACTCTGGAGGTGATTTGGGTCAAACCAGTGAAAATTGGACGAAAATGGCATTTTGGTAATTTTCCGCGTCGCGACGCCTAACGTGCGCCGAACAGTGCTAACGTGCGCCGGGTCTACAAATCAGAATCTGAGAAAAGTTTGACTTTGCTAACGTGCATTGTGCCACGTGTCACCATCACAACCGATCTGCTAACAAGCACCGTGCCACGTGTCATCATCCTACGGTGCCGACAGTCACCGTCGCCATGTGTCACTCCACGTCATCGTCCACATCACCAGGTTGACCGAGTCAACATGCCACCTCACTGCCACATCATCATCAGCCAATCAAGAAGTGCCACGTGTCGCAATTCTATGGTGTCGACAATCACTTTGCCACGTGTCGCCACATCAGCGCCACGTCAACATCAAATATTGGATCTCTAATCCTTATCTGACACGTGGCGGATAAGAATCTAGCCGATCAATCAGAAGCCGCCACGTGTCACAATAATTGAGATCCAACCACCCTGCCACGTGTCACCTTATCACCTTATCCAGAATCTACAACCGACGAACCAGAGCGTGCCACGTCGACAAAATCTGGTGTCACGACGCGAGCTTGGCGTCTCGACGCGCGACCCCTAATGACCCCTATAAATAGAGCGTGAAATTCCAGTTTCAGTTGTACCACTCTCTCTCATCTCTTTGATGTAAAGAGGGAGTTTTTCTCTCTACTTTCTTTTAGTTTTTAGTTTTTAGTTTTGTAATTAATTTTAATTACGTTTTGTAATAATAGTAATTTACTTTTTTACTTTTTACAGTTTTTACTATTTACCATGATGAGGTAACTTCCTCATCTAGGGTGAAAGGTAATTCTTTTACTATTGCTATTTAGATTAATCTCCCTTAAATATAATATATTCACTATTTAAAATATTGACTAATCAAGGATACCGCCATATTGTTCGGTTGGTTTCTTACCGCCTATATGGCAGGTTCATGGACAAATCTTTTTACCGCCTTAATGGCTGGTTGGACTTAATTTGACTTAATCAGGATACCGCCTATATGGCTGGTTGGTAATGTTATCACAAGTTTATATATTATATTATGGGAGATATCTAAATTAGTAGTAGTAAAAGTAATTCATTTTACCTTAACATTTTATTTTATTGTAATTTACTTTTTAATATTTACTTTACCGCATTTTTACTTTATATCTTTTATTTTCAAGATTTTACTAGCTCTAGTTATGTGTTGTAACTAAATTAGTTATTTGGGGTTGTGATGACTTTTAATATCACCGGTTTATAAGAGGTTATTTTATAGTTTGGGTAATTTAAAGGTTTACTTATTAAGTCTTAAGCTTAATGCTTCTTGTTGTCTGATCACCAATAAGATTGATGTGGTAAATCTAAAATGAACTAGACATAGGGATTTTAGGTTTCAGCCTTAGACTTAATAGCCCACGATCTTCCTTGATGATAGATAACCCTTTAATAGATTTCCTTACAGGATAGACATATACCTGTCGGGCGGGGGTAGCCATAATTGGAACTTAAACTTAATGAATCCAGATAATTTGGTTGACATAGACATATGGTTCAATTGGGTTAAACTGGGTATTTGCGTCTGACCATCGACAGAGGCTTTTGCATAATTTAGTGTTCCAGGTTAGTAAACTGATTTATTACACAAACATAAAATAATCACTTCATCTTTTAAATGATATTGGAAGAAATCACAACCCTAAATAGTTTTTAATATTGAATTTTCTTAAATCTACTTTCGAATAATTTTATTTACTTGTTTTTTTTAAATTTAGAATCGTCACCATTTCAAATCAATCCAACAACCTGTTAGATACTAGTAATCATTTGACCTCATAAAATTAATAGATTAGATATTAAGTCCTCGTGGGATCGATATTTTTATACTACTTGAACGATACGTGCGCTTGCGTTATACGTGTGTGTTTACGCCGGTCAGGGCTAGGCGGTTTTATTTTTTGTTCAAAAAATTTTAATTTGTGGAAAATCTGAGTTTAATTAGATTTAGAGTTCTAATTTGACAAATTGAGGTCAATTAGATTTAAGATTTGAAAATTTTGGTTCAATTAGGCTTAAATGGGGATTTGGGAGTTTCAGGTTGCCACCAGTACGTGGAGGTTCCGACTGCAGTTACCAGTGCTTGTAGCCCACGTGCCACCGCCATCAGTGGATGTTTAGCATATGCACTAGTCCATTGTATTCAGACGACACCGACTGACAGTGATATGACATTCACGTGCCGAAATGAGTCTTTGTTCACCGTAGATATAATTTTTTTCGTGAAGAGCTGCCTAATCCATCTATTCACGACAAAACGAGACAGCCAGGCATCGCCTAGCACCTAGATGACGTCTAGGCGGCTATCTAGGCCGTCTTTTAGAACACTGATGATAAGTTTAAATGACAATTTGTTTAAGACGAATCATGATATTAGAATTTGTTTACTAAAAGATTCGAAATGAATCAATTATATTTTAATCTGATTCATTTATGATTCGATACAAATTCGATTTATCAATTCATTTTATCACTCCTAGTCTTATCTTTTAGTGACATGTGGCATACAATTCAATTTTAACTATATATATATTAATTCAAAATGTCACTAAATAATAGTGGGAATTAGTCCAACCACGAAATGGAAAATAAAAGAGAGGAAAAATCTCCCAAACCCATCATAGTAATAGCCCATTGGGCTTAAAACCCCTAATAAAAGCCCCACGCTTTAAAATGGGCCTAGAAGATTTCTATAAAATAAAATATGATTGCCGGATAACTACGACACCGTTTGATTCAAATTTAACCTTATAAATTATAACGACTGCCTAGTTTCATTTACCGTGCTTTAGCCTTCCCTTCCTGTAAAAGTAAAACCCTAGCTAAATTCTCAAACCATAGCTTAACTTAACCCCGACTCACAACCTCTACCTCTCAGTTAGGGTTTCTTCAAAGATGAAGAGCGCTTTGGACATGTCTCTCGACGATATTATCAAATCCAGCAAGAAGTCCAGTTCCCGAGGCAGAGGCGTCCGCGGTTCGGGACTGGGTCCCGCTCGTCGCACCTTCAAGCGCGGTATCAATCGAACGGCTCCATATTCTAAGGTCACTATTTTCTTAGAAAAATTACAGCGCTCTCTCATGTATGAAATTACTTTGATTCTGGATGTGTCTGTCGATTTGATTAAAAAGGAGTGTTTTCTGTTATAGCCGGTTCAAGCTCCGCAAGCCACGTGGCAACACAGCATGTTCATCAACGGTGCAGGTGCAGCGGCTCTATCTTCATCCGTAGAGACTGGCACCAAACTTTATATTTCAAACTTGGACTACGGTGTTTCTAATGAAGACATCAAGGTATTTTTTTTCAAGCACGTTGTTTTTTTTTTAATTTTTATTTTGCTCGGATTTATTTATTTGATTTGTTCTATCAGTTTAATTTGAGAGCATTGTGAGCATAATTGGTGTAGAATTTGTTTGATCATGATGGGCTGAGCTCATAATGTTTTGTATGCCATGCCACCTTCAAAAATTCTACAAATAATCATAACAATTTGTTCAGTAGTTTAAGTTACCAGCGAGTTTAAGTAGAGGTGTTTAAGAAGAAAAATCAGATTCTCATTTACATGTTCCTTGGTTTCTCGAGAAGACTCTTGCATATGAAGTTCTGTTTCAAATTTGAACCTTTTTTTTTCCGCAGGAGCTCTTCTCAGAGGTTGGTGACCTTAAACGGTATTCTGTTCATTTTGATAGGAGTGGAAGATCAAAGGTAGTGTATCAAGTTTGGCATAATCTTAGTCTTGTTATTACTGTTTGTGTCATTTTGTACTTATATATGTTGACATCTCATCCAGGGAACTGCAGAAGTTGTCTTTACACGACGAACGGAGGCTGTGGCTGCTGTTAAGAGATATAATAATGTTCAACTAGATGGAAAGCCAATGAAAATTGAGATGATCGGAACAAATATTGGAACTCCAGCTGCTATGCCTCCAGCTACAAATGGCATGTACGGAAATCAAAATGGAGCTTCTAGAAGGTCAGCTTTTGAAATAAAAAAAACTTTTCATGAGATTATGTATATTCCTAAGTTGCTTCACAATATACCAGTTTTGCCTCACCATGCTTATGATAATAATAATTATAGTAGAAGTAGTAGCAATAATAATGTAAAACATCTTTTCCCAGTGCTCGTGTAAGTCTATCATGTAAAATTGTAATGAGGAAATGAATTGAGGAGATTGAGTTGTTAAGATTGTCCTGATTGAAATTTCCATGGTATTTACTCGATTGAATCGATTTGTGTTCTCAAACCCGAAAAAAATCATTTAGGGGTTTCAGAATATATAGAATAACTCGTCACTATGATATTGTTTGTTTGTAATGTTGTATCTTCATCTTGGTATATAATATAATTACTTTTGGTTTCGGAAAGAGTACGTGTTTTTTTGACATAAAATTACTATATTATTTTCTAAGTAATCTAGTATAAGTTCTGTTTTCCTAGAACTGAGAAATTTCTGTAAATGTAACAGCCGCCTAAATAGAGGAGGTGCCATTGGAAGGCCTCGCCTTGGTAGTCGTGGAGGCAGGGGAAGTCGTGGAAGGGGTAGGGGTCGAGGAGCAAAGCCTAACCTTTCTTTAGAAGATCTTGATGCAGATTTGAAGAAATACCATGAAGAAGCAAAGCAATCAGATGGAATGGTTCAATGAGTTTTTAGAAGATCTTTAGCAGCACATTGCATTCTCGATCATTCCTAAGACCAATTATATGTACTTTGTTATCAACATGCTACTTATTTAGAAGTACATGTCATGTCTGCCTAAAATTGCTTTCAGGGCATGGTCTTTCTCAGGTTTTTGTCTGTACCACCTGGGTATATCGACTAATCATTTGTAATGTAGGAACTTTCTTCTTCTTACTTTTCATTTGTTTCCGTTTTTCTGCATCACCCTTTATCTGTTGATTGGGGTCATGACTCATGATAGTTAGATAAG
This sequence comes from Zanthoxylum bungeanum, assembly GCA_019454045.1. Classification (NCBI taxonomy): domain Eukaryota; kingdom Viridiplantae; phylum Streptophyta; class Magnoliopsida; order Sapindales; family Rutaceae; genus Zanthoxylum; species Zanthoxylum bungeanum. Next base: position 17,096 of record SKCR01034439.1, read on the forward strand.
TAATTAGAGCAATATAACTCGGAACAGGCTGAAGTGCTTGGGTGCAAGAAACCAAAGACTTGTTTCAATCATCAGTCAATTCCAACTCTCTAGCTTCCTTCTGCTTCTTTAAGCAAGAGAGATTTCAAATCTCTTGCTCTTCTTTATGTTGGTTATATGTCCTAGATCCAATAGAGACAAATATGTAATTTTACATTATTCCATTGATTAATAAAAATTGACAATTTATTTATAAGTATTGTCTATTTTTTGACTACTTGTAGAATAAATTCCTTATTATGATGATTAAATGAATTAAATTAAGTTTAATTTTTGAGATCCAATCATTCTTAAATGTTCCTGATCGTAGGATTATAACACTAGGATATTGATAAATCCAGTTTAGATTGACATGTTATGTCTGCTTACTTGTCGAAGGAAGGTAGTTGATCTCATAAGCTATTAGTCTAAGTGTTCACTTAGTTTAATATATGGATGTTTGTGGGATGACAAGTACATCGAACTGACCCGCTTAAGAGCTCATATGAAGTGTTATTCACATGTGTATGAGATTTCTCTTTATTACGATAGTATGAATGATCTTTAGACTTGAGATCTTCATGGTATCTTATATGTGGATCATATATGCTTTGACATTACACCTCTGTAATCGATAGTGAGATTGCATATAGGTGCATGATTGGACAAGCATACGAAGGTAGTGAGGGATCGATAAAAGATTCGCCACTCTGGATAACATAGAGTCGATATCCTAAGAGGCGTATTTTGACATGAGTAATAATATAAATTCATGGTCATGACGAGTTCTGAAAGGAGTTTAAGAAACTTTATATATATATTATCAACTTAAGTCGATGTTCTAATAATCATGATTTAATAGAGTAGACATTTTTCATGCTTTATAATCATTGGCGGGATATGTATGAGGCGAAAGGATTGAATTATACGATAATCGTATACGGAGTAGGTTTCACTAAAGTTAGTATTCTTTCTTAATTTGAGTCATGCATTTTTAGATGCCGTTCTTGAGCTATGTAAATTAGTTTATTAATTAATGAGTTAATTGAGGATAAATTAATTAGATTAATTTATCTAGACTTATGAAGTCTATAACTATCTCCATTGCCAATATAAGAAAGAACTTATTGGGTCACACACTTTAAAGTATTGAGGAGTTAATGATAAATTATGTAAAATTAAGTTTTAGCACTTAAATGTTAAGTTTTTAAATTTTTGGGTAAATTCATAATTTCAGAAATCATGGATAAAAATTGAATTTTAGAATTTTTTAGGCCAAAGTGCAAATCTGGAAATTAGGGGCTCTTCTGTAATTTCAAAAGTGCAGAGGTCATTTTGTACTTTCCAAAAGTATATGGGCTGAAATTTAATTTTTCAAAGTGTATTTATTAAATTATAATTTCAGATTTATGGTATCCTAATTTGATTAGGATTTATAAATTTTATTTAATTAAATAAAAAAGGATAATAGTTGTTTTATTTAGGGTGGAATAGGAAAATTATTTTAATAGGATTAAATCATATCCTTAGCCTATTAATCCTAATTTGTTTGAGATCAAAACCACTCAAATCAAAAGTTATAAAAATCGATTTTAGCTTGCCATTAACGTGACTTTGAGATTTGGAAAAAGAAAGATTTTGTTTTTCTTTAATAAAGAATTTGCTTAAATTCTTTATATTCCTAAAATTCTATAAACCCTAAAATAAGTTTTTTTTTTTTTATTAAGCTAACATTAAAGAAAAGACATTTACATAATATTGGATTTGAAAAATCCAAAATTTTTAATTCTATGTTTTATGTGGATACCGTGAGAGGTCAAATGTGTGGGTGGCTCTAAAGATTATACGATGAGTGATTCGAGGATAGATTAAAGATTTAAGGTAAGTGCTTTAGTCATGGTTTCAAATATAAATAATATCATGAAGCATGAAAATTATTAAAGATATTTTATTGGAAATTTAAGTTTAAATTTGAAATTTTTTAATTTTCCGTCACATATCATATGCTAAATTTCCAACACTTTATACTGTGTTGTCGGCTGATGAATTTTCTTTCATTTGGTTTAATTTTAGGTCAATGTAGACTTATCATTCTGTCTTTGGGTGAATGTAAATTTTCCAGACTTATAATTCGAAATATAATTTTGTTCTCATAGCAGAAGTTGGTTGTAATATTCCAACTCAATGGAAAGGGGCACTTGTGATGTCTTTAGATGTCTTTACAAGTGTGAGTCCATTAACAAATATGACAAATTCGTATTTAATTTGTTTAATTAGAATTAAAACAAATTTGTATTCGGTTAAATAGAATAAAATAATTAACATAAATTTATCATCTTAGCCATATTCAAAATTGTTATAAATTACAATTTTTTTTATAAATTATAATATTATTAATCATAAATACGATCAATATTTGATTCATTTAATAAAAGAATTTTAAACTAATAAACGAATTAATGAATTTAAATTCATATTCGACATATTTAATAAACAAATCAAATTAAATAACATAATATTTTTTCAAATTTATATTTATTTTATAGAAGGCCAAAATTTCAAAATTAGACCATTCTAAATTGTCAATATAAATCATATCTAACTAAGAGCCTGTTTGATATAACTTCTAATAAAGGTAAGATAATTTTTTTAATTCTAAAAGTTATTTTCAAAATGTTCTATGATGTTAGTTATATTTTAAGTAGATCTTTAGAATATTTAAGAAAATTATTTTGCCTCTATTAGTAAAAGCCCAAAATTGGACTTGAGTTTGAAAAACTTTTTTAAATGATTAAATTATCTATAATATCCTTATTTAATTTAGTAATATTATCTCATTTTTTTTATAACACAATTTAAAAAAATTATTCAATAAAGTAATTTTATAATTTTTAATAAAATCATCATTCACAATCAAACACTAATTTTTTTTTTTATCAAAAAATTTTACTTCTAAAACTTTATTAATAAAAACTCTAGTTGACGAAATTCTATTTAAAAAATTATATCAAACGGATCTTAATTAAGCCTTATAAATAATAGAGTCAACTCTGCTGCCAGCAAGAACATTAATATTCCATAACATTTGAATGTGCTAGATGCTAATGATGTTATTGACGGCTGATTTTAGTCTCAATGGCAATAAAGATTCTTTACTCTCGAGACAATCCTCATCTTTACTCCCGAGACAATCCTTCTGCAACTGTGAATTTGTTTTGTTTATGAGAAACCTAAAGTAAATTTGGCAAAAGATAGATACATACACCAATCAACAAAAGAGATTTAACGTGATTCGGCGGATCAGATCCAACCTACATCCACGGGCATATAACAGACAATATTTTATTATTGAAATATGCTTCTCTGATCTGTTTTTGGGTTTACAAGTCTAATTCCCATTTGTTCTTTTTTTCTACCCCCTTTACAAGCACGCTTTCCCCTCCTATTTATAATAACAAAGAAACAGTTTTCCTTTTCCCATAAGAATTCTTAGTCGAAACTACATTCACTTCCTTTATCCTATTAGGACACTGACTTATCAATTTTTCCTCATGAAAGTAGGATAATTTATCTTCTTATCCGTAAAAATAGGATGTCTTATCTTATGGAGCATATCTCGCCATATTCTCGGTCTTCATGAGGTCGGTCACAATGGTCTTTTGAACTGAGAATGCTGCTATCGATCTGATAATGCCCGACCATCCGGTCTGGAGTGGTCGGTTACCGATCATAAAGTGATCGGCCCCTTACTGTTGGCTTTTAGTGGTCGGGTCGGCATTAATGATCTTGACCAAGAAGGGAATTACCTTTTTACCCATGCCGTACTGCTTAAATATCATAGGGCCTGAAAATACCACAAACATATGTCCCATAGTTCTCGGTTCCAACGAGTATACAAGTTGGTGTCGGGAACTATATAAGAAGAATAGTACTCCTGATGGAGTGACGGCTGACCTTTGTGAGGAGAAGTTTTATTGGCATGTCTCCACCATGTCCTCGGTACAACCAAGATGCTCGGTCTGACTTCTTTTCCCGCCAAAACATAACTTTTCACCGCCCTTCTGGAGATTCTCTCGAGACGCGCAACCGTCACATCTATTTAATTGCCCATAATCATCTTTAGGGTTTACTCCGAGCTTGACACTTGTCAAACATCAGTCGGCTTCCTGCAAAAGCAAACAAAATCAGCTGTTCATAGCCGACACCGATATACGCCCAATCTCAGTCGTTCATTCAACTCTGAAAAATTGCCTCTGAAGCCGACACATTGGGCACATCCGGGGCTCTTTCATGATCTAACGGTCACAAATGCTCCAACGTGACTACAAGAAGATGAAGCGATCGCATTGCGTCCGTTTGGCAAAAATTTTATCAACCGCAAAAACTCTCATCTCTTCAACTGCGGCCCGTCCGTTTAGTGCGACCAAAGCTTTCAAAGCACTCTTCCAGCCTTCAAAAGGAATCAAGTAAGTATCTTGAACGACCTCCTTAGTTTATGCTTGCCGTTTGCTTTTTCTTTTATCTCTCTTCTTTTTTTGTGTGTGGGGAGCCTGTCTGGATTTTTGAGATGACGGGTAATAAATTAGGGACACTTCGGTTTGTTCTGGGTTCTGTGTTTTGCTCGATGTTGCTAGGGAGAGATTTATGGCTTGATGGATTTTGTTAGGTCATTTAGAACCCACAGGCTTAGTTTTCCCGGAATCTCAGGGTAACTGTGAAATCCCCGGCCTGTTTTAGAAATTAACTATAGACTGACCTCCCCCCTTTTTATTTCTCGAATTTCAGGGATGTCTGACAACAGGTCTTCCTCTGAAAACCCTGTTAGACCTTCGACCCCATGCTGAAGAGCTCTCCTCGAGCTCGGGGGCACCAAGCATAAAGGACCTCGACACTACCTCACCCCTTCCGAAACTGAACAAGATACTTACCATCAGAGAATTCCTCGGAAGGACCCAGAGTCCGGTGATTTTGACTGCTCGGCTTTGGACATGGATCAACCATCCAAAATAACTGAAGACGATCTAGCACTGCTCCGGCAGCGATATGATATTCCGATAGATATTGTCATTGAAGTCCATTTTCCATTGGATCGTGCTAGTCAACCCGATGAGGGTTCGGTGGCTCTTCTCCCGGCTTTCTTTGAGTGTGGACTCCGGCTGCCAATTCAACGTTATTTCGCCTGGATGCTGGCCGAGATGAAGATCGCCCCTTGTCAACTAAGCTTGAATAGTTGGAGGATCTTGGTCGGCCTACGTGTGATATGGCATCGGGCGGGACTCGGCGAACCCTCTCTTGAAGAAGTGAAGAGGTTGTATCGGTTGAAGGCCAACCCAAGAACACACCATGGTTGGTACTACCTTTCTGCTTACGTCGATTCGTCAAACATTGTCGGTAAACTCCCCGACTCCAACAAAAACTTCAAAGATTTATGGTTATGGGCCACATGAGATTGGGGACGGGTCATGAGATCACACGAAGATGAGGTTTCAGTCCCAGATATCTTTAGAGCGGGAGGTTAGGAATCTAACCCTTAGTGTTCTTGCTCTTGATTTTATGATAGGATTCTAACTCCTTTGACTCTTCCCAGCTTGCTGGAGGGACGCTCCTAAGGTCTCCCATCAGGTCCGGGTGCGGGTACGCTGGGCTCGGCGGTACGCCGACCATTGGAAGAAGTTGGTTAACGATGAGGCCTTTGTCGAGTCGGGCCTCATTCGGACCGTTCCTCCGAAGGTCCCAGGGCGGATAGGTAGGCTTTGTTAACCTTCTAACCAATCCCCTTGTTTGCCTAGCATGATGACGACTTGAAATCATTCAGATTCTGGAATGACCACTTCTCTGCCCTTTGCCTTTTGCAGGAATGTCAAAGAGGCCAAAATACCTTGATCAGCTGACCGGTGAAACAAAAAAAACCGACCATGTTGGAGCCGGACCCTCTCGGAAACGGCCAGCAACTGCCGAGGCCAAAAAGGTGACCGAAGAGGCAGCCCCGTCAGCTACCCAAGCTTATCTCTCCCCTTCCAGGGCATCGCCAACAGTCTCCACCCGACCTGTCAGCCCGTCAAAACCTACTAGAAAAAGGAGGCGTCTGTTCGGGGCAGAGGAAGCCGAGCTGACTCGGGAGATGGAGGAGGAACAAGTCCTGAGTAAAAGACAGCTAGTTCGGAAGGAGAAGAAAGTGCCGGAGGGTTCTTCCAAAAAACGGAAAGGCGCCGTGATTCTTGGCGTAGAAGACCTTGGTCAGGACATCAATGAGGCCACTTCTCACCTGGTGCCGGCAATCAACGAACTGGTCGAGGCGGTCCCTCCTGAGAAGATTCTGAGATACGAAGATTTCTCTCCCGAGGAAGTGGTTACGGGGTTGTGCTCACAGTTGGCTAAAGTAACCATACTCTCTCTTCTTCGATTATGAGTTCATGACTTAATCTGATTTTTTATTTTTTATTTATTTTCGGCAGGTGACCTATCTGGCAGCCAAGAATAAGGATCTCCTCATGAGCCTTCTATCTGAGGGTGGCCAAGCCCAGAGGCTCCAGAACCGACTTACTGAAATGGAGGCCGAGCTGGCTAGTAAAGAAAAAACGATAAAAAACCTGGAACTGGCCGTGGTGGATGCTCATTCAACAAATAAATCTCTCAAGGCCGCCGCCTCTCTGGAGAGGAAAAATGTTGAGGCTGCCAAGAAGGACCTGGAGGCCGCTCAGGCTAAAAATAGAATCCTGAATGTGGACTTGTGCAGCGTGGAGTCCAAACTGAGGGCCATAAATGAAGAACTGACACGGGTCCGTGACGAGTTTAAGAGAAAGGAAACTAAGTTGGAGGCCGATAGGGACGCAATCAGACTTGAAGGGGTCGGGGACTGCGCCGAGATTATCCCAATGATACTGCCCAACCTGGATATGGGGCCTATCCATGCGGCCATTCGCTTCTGCAAAAGGGAAATCTCACATGAGGAGTTTCAAAAATGGCTACCCCCTTCTCCCGAAGAGGTGATGGATCCCGACCTCATTTCAATCGCCCCGGTGCCTCCAGCTCCTGAAGAAAACCGATCTGACTCTCTTGTTTCTGCCCCCGAAGTTATAATTGTCGGGACCTCTCAGCCCGTCAATATGGAAGCCACTGTCCCTCCTCCCGAGGCCAAACCAATCCATCTGCCATCCGAGCCTGCTGAGGAAGAACCAATTGCTCCTGCACGGGCCAATCTATAAGGGGTAACCCGAGCGGGGCCCCGTGTAATCCTGAATAAACTTCATTTTCCCTGTAATAACTTTTTACAATCATATTTATATATGTATTTTTATGTGTTTCTATTCCACTTTTTTATCTTTCATAATTTATTCCGATTGTTTTCCCGCAAACGATCACTCGAGGCCGGCCGTGAGGGGACAACCCGAACCGAAAATAAGATCATGTAGTGGAACGAAACCCGACTCCGAGCTAGGAGAAACACTTGGTGGCCCTGGGGAATGTTACATCTCTAGTCCGAAAAGACAGACTCGGTGAAACGTAACCCGACCCCGAGCTGAGAGAATGGCTCTGAGGGAATTTTACGTCCCCAGTCCTAAAAGATAGACTCGGTGGGACGTAACCCGACCCCGAGCTGAGAGAAGACATAATGGCCTCTGTGGAGTGAATCCATCCCCGAGCCGATTAACCAAATGGCCTCGGCGGAAGGATTCAGCCTCGAGCCGAACAACCAAGTGGCCTCGGCGGAGCGAATCCATCCCGAGCCGATTAACCAAGAGGCCTCGACGGAACGAATCCAGCCCCGATCGACTAATCCTTGGGACTTATTCAGAAGGGAAGTGAATCAACCTTTGAAGCCCTATCAGATTTGGCATGGGCGTCCCCTTGCCACACCGGCGAAAAACAAAAACAAAACTTTTAGAAAATAAATTCAAAAAACGGGGGTGACTTAACATTTATCCTAAAGCAACAGCACAGATGCCTCAAAACAGCGTCTCATCCGAGGTCTCCAAAACACAATTCTGAATCTTTCAATTCAGAGTGCCGGCGAACCAGGATTCTGATTAAATAGCGTTTAGAATGGTAAGGGCACATTCCTCTATACGTCAGGTCATTATGGAGCCTGCGTTTTGTTCGAGGGCTCCTCCTTACAACGTTGGAGCAGGCATACGCCACGAGGGTACAATCCCTCCCCGTACTATGCTTCTCACAGACCCGAATGACCAAATAGGTAGGGATCAAAGAGTGTCTGAAACATTAAGGGCATGCTCCTCCTTATGTTCGGTAACACTGGAGCAAGCAAACGCCACGAGGGCATAATCCATCCTCGTGTTATGCTTCTCACAGACCCGAATGACCAAATAGGTAGGGATCAAAGAGTGTCTGAAACATTAAGGGCATGCTCCTCCTTATGTTCGGTAACACTGGAGCAAGCAAACGCCACGAGGGCATAATCCCTCCTCGTGCTATGCTTCTCACGGATCCGAATGACCAAATAGGTATGGATCAAAGAGTGTCTGAAACGTTAAGGGCATGCTCCTCCTTTTGTTTGGTAACACTGAAGCAAGCAAATGCCACGAGGGCATAATCCCTCCTTGTGCTATGCTTCTCACGGATCCGAATGACCAAATAGGTAGGGATCAAATAGTGTCTGAAACGTTAAGGGTACGCTCCTCCTTATGTTCGGAAACACTGGAGCAAGCAAACGCCACGAGGGCATAATCCCTCCTCGTGCTATGCTTCTCGCAGATCTGTTGGTCAGACAAAACGTACGAGAACGCATTCCATGCAGCCGTATTTCCCCAACTGGCCAGGCCGCCATCTTACGGGGGCACTCCATCCCCATGATTACCATCTCGAAATATCCCTCATAAATGCAAGTCATAGGGTAGTTCTGCTCCATCTTCGGGGGTTTGACTCTACTACGAAAGCTCACGTGCTCCCTCATGCGTTTCATCCCTTGATGCAGTCATGATCCTTAAAAATGAAATGAGTTAGGTCGGAGCAATTCTGCCCGGGGTTTTTATGGTAGCACTTGTGATTGGTGTGTCACGGGTTTGGTGCATTTCCTGATCCCAGATAATCTCTTCGCGTCGAGTATATCCCTGAAATACTGAATACGGCTTTCAAGTCTAATTGAAAAAGTGAGTGAAGATTTTATTAATTGAAAAAAGAAATTTTTATTCATATTCGGGGACCTACTGTCATTCCTACAACTCTCTGCGGGACATTTCGAGAGAGGCTTTATTTGAGCCCTAACTCATGTCGGGTTGTTTTAAAAAAAGAAATAAAGGGAAACCTACTGGAAGTACTTTCTCAACATCTCGGCGTTCCAAGGCTTCTTTAACCGTGTGTCGTCCAGCTGTTCCAAAATATAGAGACACCCGACCTTACCACCTCCATAATTTTATAGGGCCTTTCCCACTTGGCACCTAACGAGCATTCCTCTGGCCTTCGAGTGTTCAAGGTGACCCTTCTCAATACCAAGTCGCTTGGAAGAAAGACTCGGGTCTGAACTTTTTTGTTGTAGAAACGGGCCATTCTTTGCCGATATATTGCTGCATTCATAGCCGACTTCTCTCTCTTTTCTTCGATTAGGTCGAGATGACTTCTGATGATTTCCTCATTCTGCCCTTCCTTAAAATGCCGGACCCTGTGGGTAGTCATTATGATCTCTGCTGGAATAATTGCTTCGCATTCGTATGATAAGGAAAACGGAGTTTCCCTTGTGGAATCCTTATAGGTCGTCTGGTGTGCCCACAACACTTCCGGTAACTCCTCGACCCATAAGCTCTTGCAAGTTCCGAGCTGAGCTTTAAGATTCGCTTTAATGGTCTTGTTTATCGCCTCAACTTGCCCGTTGGACTTGGGATGGGCAGATGAGGCGAATCTTAAGGCGATTTGGAGGTCTTCACATAGCTTCCTGAAGCCTTTGCTATCGAATTATTTTCCGTTATCGGTGATGACGGCCCGTGGAATTTCGAACCTGCAGATAATATTTTTCTTCAAGAACTCCGTAGCTTTCTTCTCTGTGATCGTGGATAGGGGTCCGGCTTCCACCTATTTGGTGAAATAATCTATGGCCACAATGACGTACTTCGCCTGCCCTCGCCCCCTCGGCATCGGCCCGATGATATCCAGCCCCCACTGGGCGAATGGCCAAGGGCTGGATAAGGTAGTCAACTGCTCTGCGGGCTGGTGGTGAATATTGGCATTCTTCTGGCATCCTTCACATTTCTGGGCCACCCTCATACCGTCCTGATGCATGGTTGGCCAGTAGAACCATTGTCTTAAAGCTTTAAAGGCAATCGATTGTCCTCCGGCGTAACTCCCATAGATTCCCGCATGAATTTCCCTGAGCACATAGTCAACTTCTTCTACCAAGCATCTCAGGAGGGGTACCGTATAGCCCCTTCGGTATAGCATTCCTTCGATCAGGGAAAACTTGGTGCTTTTAAATTTCAACTTCATGGCTTCCTTCTTATCTTCGGGCGTCTCCCCAGTCTCCAAATATCTCCTGATTGGTTGCATCCATGAAGGTTCGCTTTTCATATCCAACTCTGTTACTTCGAGCTCTCCCACGCTTTTTTCTCGGAGGCAGATTAGAGGGACTATTCTAGGATTTTTTGACCTGATTGAAGATGCGAGCCGTGCTAAAGAGTCTGCCTCACAATTGTTTTCCCGACCGATTTGCTCAAAGTGCCCATTCCCTATTTTTCCCACCAGCTTTTTTACCTCGGCCAAATAGGTTATCATACTCGGCTCCCTGGCTTGGAACTCTCCCTTCAGCTGTTGAACGACCAGCTGTGAGTCGCTTCTCACAACTACGTCGTGAACACCCATCACTGTGCATAACCTTAAACTGGCTAAAATTGCCTCATACTCTGCCTCATTGTTTGTGGCCTCGAAGGCGAATCTCAAGGCGAACAATACTTCTTCACCTTTACCGTTTTTCAATACGATTCCGGCCCCATTACCTTGTGATCTGGCAGATCCGTCTACTGACATCTCTCATTTGTCTTCCCCCACGGTCAAAATTTGGGGTTCTGTGAATTTAGCAACAAAGTCTGCCAGAGCCTGCTCTTTTACCGCTGCCCTTGGGAGGTAAGAAACGTCGTGTTCACTCAACTCTACCGACCATTTCATTAACATGCCCGAGACCTCTGGTTTCTGCAGAATCTGCCTCAGAGGATAATCGGTGTAAACCTCAATAGGATGGGCCTGGAAGTAAGGTCGTAATTTACGGGCCGTAGTGATTAATGACAAGACGACCATCTCATATGCTGGATATCTGGTCTCAGCATCTAATAAAGCTTTACTAACATAATACATTGGCCTTTGAACTTTATCGGCCTCTTGCACCAATATTGAACTTACTGCATGCTCCGAAACAGCTAAATATAAGTATAAGGTCTCACATGGGGACGGCTTTGCTAGAAGTGGCGGCTGCGTCAGATATTGTTTTAACTGTAGGAAGGCCTCCTCGCATTCTGGCGTCCACTTGACTTCCTTTTTTGCCTTCTTGATGACTTTGAAGAAGGGGTGGCACTTGTCGGTTGCTCGGGAAATAAATCGATTGAGCGCGGCCACCCAACCGGTCAGGCTTTGCACTTCTTTTATCGTCCTGGGAGATTTTAAGTCCAGAACGGCTTGGATTTTCTGCGGATTTGCTTCTATGCCTCGTGAGCTTACCATATAGCCCAAGAACTTTCCAGAGGCCACTCCGAAAGCACACTTCTCCGGGTTGAGCTTTAAATTATGCTTCCTCAGCAATTCAAAGGTTTTCTTCAGATCGGCCACGTGACACCCTGGCTCCTTAGACATTGTTATCATATCATCAACATATACTAGCATCGATGTGCCGATAAGTGGCCTGAAAATCTTAATCACCAACCTCTGAAAGGTTGCCCCGACATTTTTTAATCTGAATGGTATTACTTTATAACAGTACAGCCCCTGATCGGTAACGAGTGTCGTCTTCTCCTCGTCTTCATGATGCATCTTGACCTGGTTATATCTCGAGAAAGCATCCATAAAGCTTAGCAGTCTCTGGCAGGCCGTCGAATCCACCAACTGATCTACCTTTGGTAGTGGGAAGCTGTCTTTCGGGCATGCTTTGTTGAGGTCGGTGAAATCCACGCACATCATACACTTTCCATTGGATTTCTTCATTAATATCACGTTCGATACCCACTCCAGGTTTCACTTCTCTGATGAAACCAGCTTTCAACAGTTTTTCTACCTCGGCAGCCATTGCCCTGCACCGTTCATGGTTAAAGGTCATTCTTTTTTGTTTGACCAGTTTGTGTGATGGGTTTACTGCCAAGCGGTGATTGATGAATTTCGGATCAATCCCGGGTATATCGTCGTGCCCCCATGCAAAGATGTCCGGGGTACTCCTTTAGACACTTCAGCAGGTCCTGTTTCAGGACCTCGTCTAAGTCTCCCCCTATTTTTACATTCTTCCCAGTCCGAAAAGTTCCATCACCTCTAATTCTTCGACTGCCCCTAGCCGGGCAACTTTCTTTGGCCGAGGACCCGGATCTTTACTTGCTTCTTCCTCGTCTTCGTTCCCTTGTCTTTTCCGGGTACCCACTTCAATGCAAAGGGTTTCCCTTGAGATGGTGGAAAAACAGCTCCAAGCCACCTTCTGACTTCCGCACACGATTCCAATCCCATCCCGGGTGGGGAACTTTAACTTTAAGTAATAGCAAGACATTGCAGCCTTTGTCTTCATCATGAAAGGTCGACCAACAATGACCTAGTAACTGCTCATGCAATCTACCACCGTGAAATTCATCATAACCGTCCGAGTCCGGGGACGGGTTCCGATCGTCATTGCCAATTGTATCCTTCATAATGGAACGATCGTCGAGCCCCCGAAGCCGTATAGGGGAGTCTCATTGTCGGTTAGAGCCGCATACTTCACTCCAAGGCCGTCCAAAGCATCATTGGAGATTATGTCCACTGCACTCCCGGGATCCACTAGGATTCTCTCTACCTCTGATCCGCGGATTGTTGCCTTAATTATTAACGAATCATCGTGGGGGAAACTCACCCCTCGAGCATCCTCGTCCGTGAACATTATTGGTACTGACCGAATGCCTTGTATTCCCGAGGACCGCTCTGTTTTGAATACCTCCGGCCCCCGAGTCCGACTATAGTTTTTCCTTGACCGATTAGAGTCCACGGCAGTGTCTTCCCCCTGCAATGATATTCACCTGTCGGCAATGTGCTCTCATCCTGGCCGTCATAACTTCATGGTCAATATAATTATTCAAGTATCCATTTCGCGCCAGGTCTTTCATTTTCTCCCGCAAGTCTTTGCATCCGTCTGTCATATGTGTCCCTCAAATTATTATGTATGCAATAGGATTTTTTATTCCTCATGTCCGGTGAGAATCTTCTGACGTCAGGCTCTATCAAGAGGCCATTTTCCCTGGATTTCCATGACGATTTACCCTAGCGGTTTATTCAGAGGAATGTATGCCTCTTCCCGGGCAACATGATTCACCTGGGCCGAGATTCTCTTTTCCGGGTCATCCCGAGGTATTGGCTTGAATTCCCTTCGCCTCGGGGGTGGCTTTTTGAACTCTCTGTCTGGCCTGTGAGGAGCTTCTGCCCTCACCGTCCTCTCTCTGATAGATGTCCCCCACCGGGATATTTTCTCCTCGTTTTCCAACAAAACGAACTTCCGGGCTATTTTCAGAGCGTTGGCATAATCTGGTGTATCTTGGATCCTCAAGTGTGTCCACAGCTTTCCAATCTTTAAGGCTCCCTTCAAACTCTTCAAGGCCTCGAGCGACTCATATCCCCCGACCTCGAGCACCATGCTATGGTACCGCTCAATGAAAGCCTTCAGGGGTTCATCGTCCCTTTGTTTCATGAGCCTCAATTCCCCAATTGTCTTCTTTGGGACGCAGGCCCCTTTGAAGTGCCGAACAAATGACTTCCTGAGTTGCGCGAAGCTTCCGATGCTCCCTGAGGCTAGACTTCTGAACCACAGAATGGAAGATCCCCCCAAGGTTAGGGGGAATACTTTGCAAACGGCATCCCTTATTACTCTTTGGACCTCCATCAATAGGACAAAACTCTCAATATGAGATTTTGGATCAGTGTGGCCTTTGTAGGGAGTCATGGACGGCATGTTGAATCGTCTATGGAACTTTACCGACCTTATTTCTTCAGTGAGGGGGGATTCAGCCTCGTCGTCCCGAGCGTCTCCCGTATCAGTTTTGGGTTTCACTCCTCACTTGGCCATTTCTTTTCTTAACCAAGATTTTATATTTCCATATGTGTTACCGTGCAGCCTCATGCGGCCTTCTTTGCGTCTGTCACCCCAGGTGCGGCATTCCTCATGACTTGAGATTTCCCGTCCAGTTTCACCATACTTCATGTCTTCCCTTCTGGTGTCGCGGGGGCTACATAGGAAGAATCTGGCGACTGTCTCCCCTATTCTTCTTCCCACGTAGCCTCCGTTTGTAAATCTTTTTCTACCACTACGGACCTCATCCCGTAGGGACCCTTCCTCCTACGTTCATCGTCTTCGCTCTCATTTGCAACCCTTTTTCCTTCCGCTATTTCGCCTCTCCTCCGTTTGGTTCCGGCTTCTAGTCTCTCATTATTCGTCTCTTCCATCCTCTCCGGTCTGTCCATCATGGATTTCAGAATGATTTGATTTTCCTCCCTATTTTTCCTCATATTTCCCTTCATCTTCTCCATCCAATCCGCTGTTGAACTCCCTGACAACCGGTGATTTCCACCTTCTGCCATAGTCTTACTACGTGAGCTGCTTTTTGTTGGAGTTATTCCCCACAGACGGCGCCAACTGTTGACGATTGATTTTAGTCTCAATGGCAATAAGGATTCTTTACTCCCGAGACAATCCTCATCTTTACTCTCGAGACAATCCTCCTACAACTGTGAATTTGTTTTGTTTATGGGAAACCAAAAGCAAATTGGCAAAAGATAGATACACACCAATCAACAAAAGAGATTTAACGTGGTTCGACGGATCAGATCCAACCTACATCCACGGGCACAGAACGGACAATATTTTATTACTGAAATATGCTTCTCTGATCTGTTTTTGGGTTTACAAGTCTAATTCCCACTTGTTCTTTTTTTCTACCCCCTTTACAAGCATGCTTTCCGCTCCTATTTATAATAGCAAAGAAACAGTTTTCCTTTTCCCATAAGAATTCTTAGTCGAAACTACATTCACTTCCTTTATCCTATTATGACACTGACTTATCAATTTTTCCCATGAAAGTAGGATAACTTATCTTCTTATCCGTAAAAATAGGATGTCTTATCTTTTGGAGCATATCTCGCCATATTCTCGGTCTTCATGAGGTCGGTCACAATGGTCTTTTGAACTGAGAATGTTGTTATCGATCTGATAATACCCGACCATCCGATCTGAAGTGGTCGGTTACCAATCATAAAGTGATCGGCCCCTTACTATTGGCTTTTAGTGGTCGGGTCGGCATTAATGATCTTGACCAAGAAATGAATTACCTTTTTAACCCTGCCGTACTACTTAAATATCATAGGGCCTGAAAATACCACAAACATATGTCATTATAAATGTTGGATCTCTCAAATAATTGAAGATAATTTGTGTAGCCTTCGCCCTTATTCAGAACAAAACTGTGAGTGCCAAACAAAATTGTTGACAACACTAATCATGGGTAGTTGCAGAACTCATGACTGGTTTGTTCCACTCTAGATGGCAAAAAAACCCAAGCTCGGCCCGGTTCAGTCCAAGCGGGCTTTGACCCAGGCCAAAGTGGAAAAAGCCTGGGCCGAACCTCAAAATCTAGGTCCAGTTCGGGCCCAAGCCGACCCAAGCTTAAAATAAATAAATATTTTTTTATTTTTAAAATATATATATTTATATAATAAATTTTTTATTTTTTTATAATTTTTTTTAATAAAAAATTAGGCCCGGGGCGGCCCAATGACAACCGAGACCGAACTTTTCCTGGACAGGGCCAAATCTTTTCCCCCTTTTTTGCAGTGGATTACATGTTTCTGAAATTAAGGCTACTGGAAGACACGAAACTATGGAGTCATATGAAAACGTCACTGCCACTCAACTTAATTGAACATTTATTTCATAATTTATAATTTATAGATTAACTTATATTCTTAATACAATATTTTATTTTATTTTATTTTAGAAATCCTTAAAAACTACACCAATAAATCAATTCTGAGAAATTTAAGCAAAACAGATAAACACCTAAGTATCCCAAAAACACTCACTAAATTTAAATACAAGTCTTACTAAACCCAATCTAACTATATTTTTTGTTTCACAGTGCATCATTCGCCAGAGTAGAGTCATCGAATCTTTTTAGCTGCTATGAACCAAGTACATTAAACAATTAGATTTTCATTGGAAACATTAAAACACGGTTACATTTTCAATTAAACGAACCCAAAATAAAATTAAAAAAATAAAATAAAATAACGGCAGAGTAGAAATAAATCCTAATTAAAAACACTACACACGACCTCAACCACCGAAGCCATATAGAGTCCTCCCCTGCCTCTTGAGCGCGTAAACAACATCCATGGCGGTCACCGTCTTGCGGCGAGCGTGCTCGGTGTATGTCACAGCATCACGGATCACGTTCTCCAAGAATATCTTGAGGACGCCACGTGTCTCCTCGTAGATAAGGCCGCTGATTCTCTTAACGCCGCCTCTTCTGGCCAAACGCCGGATGGCCGGCTTGGTTATGCCTTGAATGTTATCACGCAACACCTTACGATGCCTCTTGGCTCCTCCCTTTCCCAAGCCCTTGCCTCCTTTGCCGCGTCCAGACATTTTCAAAATAAATTAAATCCAAATCAGGGTTTTACTTTTCCTATTGCTTCTGGTGAAATTTGGATGAGGTGGTGGGGATTATATATTTGGGAGTGTCAAAAAAGTGTGGTGTTTTTTTTTTTTTAAATGTCGCGAGTGATAGCTGAGTGGAGTAACTTTGGCCGTTGGATTTATCACTATCGACGGTTGAAAAAAGTTATCCGCGTGGTTTGCTTTTGCTCAATTGAAAATGGGTGACGTGATTGTCTGTGTTATTGGTTATTGGTGGGTTTTATTTATCACGGATTGGTGACCTGGCATATTTTATTGGCTCGTAATTTCCCGCCTCTGCAATTGTGACCACTAATTACTTTTAAAACGGTAATTGTGTGTGACGGTTAACTTGAGCACTAGAAAGAAAATTGTTGATGGTGTTTTTTGTAATAAGTATTTTGAACAGTACGATAAGGGCAGATATGAGATTTTCTCCTTTAGAGGAATAAATGTTCGGAGGGTTTGGGTTATTCCTCGGTCAGGGAGAGAGTTTGTACCTAATTCCCCGGATCTGGCTGACCAGAGGACACAATATGATGCGAATCTCAGAGACCGACAACATCAGAGCCGAGACCGACCAATGTAGCCCGGTAGCTCCGTTCAGTTCTACCTTTCTCCTGGATCGGGATAATGAGCTCGGATATTTTGGGTCGGGTCAAGAGTAGTTTGACCTTATGACGACCGACGTACGATCAGGATAGTTTGGATTTTTCCCTCTGACATGTATCACCGCTCGAGATCTTTACAGGCTGTCATTATAAAACGACGTGATGTGACAGGAAGTCAGATGGCAGATTTACTTTCGGCGAGGAAGTTTGGGTAGAGAGCCCATCAATTCATCGGAAATCTGCATGGCTTGCGTCAAAGAGATATTGGAATAGTGTTGTACTTTCCTTAGTATATAAAGGGATGGTAATCTCATTTGTAAGGGTTGGAAAACATTTCATTTAAGTATTACTTGTAAGAAACACCAAACAGAGAGCAAACGGCTCGGTTTTCTTTAGACCCTCCTGAGAAACAGGTCGGCCGAGCTCGGTTTGGTAATAAAAAATCATACCTCACTTTGTGCCCGTGGACGTAGGCTGGATTTACTCCGCCGAACCACGTAAACCCTCTTTGTCGATTTTGTGTTTTCTTTGTCTTTTGCTACATTTGCTTTTGGTCCCCCATAACCAAATAAATTCACGGTTGGAGGAGGATTGTCCCGGGAGCGTTATCCCGAAACTGCCCCTGGAACGAAAATCATCAGTCAACAAAAATATTTAAATTTAATTATTGTGGTTAATAAATAAGATTAGGGTAGAGTTATCTACACTCTAATAATTGTTTCTTCTTTTTTATCTGAATGGTAAATGTTGACATAAAAATCCGGTCAATTGAAAAAATAATAAATTTTGCAGGGGATAGTATGAAAATAAATAGATATATGAATTTACGTTGGTTCAATATTTTAGTCTATAATCACGGGAAAAAATATAGTCTTTTTATTATAATAAATGAATTACAACCTATGGATAGTTGTTTGACATCATCTTCGTTTACTAGAGATACTTAGAGGTGGCCATCGGTCCGGTTCAGTTCCGAACTGGAACCGAACCGGCTGGTTCTCGGTTCCACGAGTGTGGAACTAGAACCGGACCAGATAATTATGTTATTGGATGATTACGTTAACTCACCACGCTACATCTAATGTTTTATCGGAGCGACCTAAGTTCCGACCATTTATACCCTCACAATAATGACGGTATTGAGCATAAGTAATAAGAACTCATTCATCTCCGTATTGACAAGACAAATCATCTAATAATGCTCCAATATTATTAATACTATTACTTAAAGGTAATCACCTAATCATGGGAGATTTATGACAATCAAGTCATTAACATGTTTGGGTCAAAATAAAAATTTTAATTCAAAACATGCAATGCATATCCAATATGACTTATGCATAATTAAATTAAAATTATAGAGACATAGATTCAAAAACATGTCAAACATGTAATATGTGTTGTGTGGTTAAGATCTGCTCTTATATCGTTCTGTTTGGGCAGTTATGGGACCTCTAAGGTCGAATCAGTACCCCGAGCATCGAAATTAGGTCTAACTCATGGATATCAAGTAGAGGTGTATTTTTAAATATTTTAATGGAATATTATATTTCATTACGAGTGTATAGGGAAAACCAGGGATGAATCAGAGTCCGGGAAAAAAATCGAGATAAAAATCGGATCTAGCACACCTAGTACGGGCCTAGTGCGCGTGCGCTCGGGCCATGCGTGTTGTATATGCAGCTGTGAGCTGTGCTCATTTTTGTTTTAATTTTAAAACCTTCAACACTTTAAAACACACTCGAAATAATTTTAATTTCAAAACCAACATCAACACATGTTGTACAACAAACATATATATATTTCTTTGAATCAAAACACGAACCAAAATAAAATCCTATATTAAAATGACTTATGAACAATTCTATGTCACCCAAAGGTGGTAAATGATTCTAGAATGGTAGTCATAGCTCCAAGCTATTATATAGAGTTTCAAACTCTAATTTTATATTTATGTCTAACATAAATATTTTGACTTAATCACAAACATATTGTGTTTATACTTCCAAAGCATCCATACAATTCATTAGCCAATTTCAACATCAAGCTATGTTATTATATATCTAATACATAATACATAATATATAATACATCACTATATATTTCACTAATGATAACGCACTGGCTTTAGAGAAGATCAAACTCACATAGTAAGCTTGATTTCAAGATAAAATCTTTCTCCTTGTTGAAATGTTGTTGAGAACTTCTGAAGTTTCTCTAAACATTGTTGGGGTTGGTGCTCAGAGCTCCAATTCCTGGTTGTATTTCTTTATGAATACTTCTGTAAAACGTTATTATTATGAATAATATATGCAGTTTCTATAATATAATGTATCATTTAATATGGTAAAGACGTAATGACATTGGAATGACTAGTCATGATGCTGTTGCAAAAGCGTCGCAACTGACATTGAGTTGTATCATGACGTTTTCATTCTCAGACAGTTCCTGGTCAAGGTTTACACTACTTGGTCAGTATAGTAAACCTGTTGAGACCGGTACATGTCATATACTGGAATATATGATTCCAATGGTTTCTCAATGAACCATAAGTCTTGGAGACTAGTATAGACGTGTAGGTGTTTATAACGGATAAACACTGAATGACTCACCGAATATTCTTAATGGATGGTACACCAACATCAATAAGAATCTTATCGGGTTGAGTAGCACTTGTGATTCTTCGACTTGAGATACCACTGTGGGTGCATGAGACATCTTCCACACTTAGATGGTAGTCACGTCACCGATCTATTTAGATCAGACCTTCGTCTGTTCGTTGGGTGTGGATAGATCCTCAGGGTGTCCTGTGTGTATCGAGATAGGATCTGTCATTTCTGTGTATCAGAGCATAGGTAGTCCATATGATTAGCAATCAGATAAAAAACCATGGGTCTGTGGTACATTTTAGAAGTCAGTTCTAAATGTTCTTTTTGAGATTGCTAATAGAGACGTCGACGGGATAATCCCTACAAAGATTTGACATTTACATCTATATCTCTGGGATATATCCGGATACCTATGACGGAGGAATTATACATTTGCCATGACCTTGACCTGTATGATTCAGCGAGTTTATCCGTGATCGTCATAATTTACGGGTGGATAAATTATGGACACGAAATTGGATTTCGTGACGGATATACCTGAATCTAGAGAGTCTCACTAATGAAATATACTCGTAGAGCACTAGGACAAAATTTATAAATAATATTGATTATTTATAAAGTCGTTTAAAGGTTAAACGAAAATTACATGTGTAGGGATCCAATAGTCATTTCGTAAATTTTTGTGTATTTGCATTTAATGTTAGATTTTATCAAATACACACAATTAATTGTCAAATTGAGATATTTGACTTATATCATAAATATATATGTATTTGATATTTAATGTAAATATAATACATATATTTAATATATTTGTATTTAAATAATTATTTAATTATTTAATTGTTAAATGATTAAATTAATTAAAGATACAAATATCCTAAAGTTGTGATATTTTGTTTAATGGCTTTAGTTGCCTTTGTTGACTTGTTATAAAGTTATTAAAGTTGTAATGATTAAATATAACAAGTTGATAAAGCTAATTAAATGAAACAAAAATTGAGAAAATATCTAGATATTTTCTTTACTTAAAATTCGGCCAAGGGCCAATTTTTTGTGAAGTATATATTGTTTGTTTCATTTTTAGGGTTTCATAAGTTTCAAATACACAAAAGGAGTTGAGAGCATTGCTTGAAGTTTAAAGTGTAAGGCTTGGAAAATCTTGAATTTTGTAAGTCTTTCTTTAAAACCTTCAACATAGAAATTATTTCTAACTAGCTTAGCATCATTTTGTGATGCTTTGATGTTATTTATACTCTTAAGTTTGTGTTTATTTGTTGAGAACTGGATAAAAGATTGAAGCATGTAAGTAGCCTTGAAATGGTTTCAAAGGCTTACTTTTGATTCTTTAGAAATCAAAGTTGCCATTCTAGAGTTATTGACCCACTCTTAAATGACATAGATTTGTTCTATAGTTGTTTCATTGTGGTGAGGCTTGATTGGTGTGAAGGAAACATGATTGAAGTATTGGATTTTTACTAATTTGGTCTAATCTGTCCAATTTGATGAAATTGAAAAATTAAGTTTTAAGACCACTTCCAAATTTGGGGATTTTCATTTATATGGTGTATATGGATGTGTATATGATCCATATAAAATATTGGGTTGATTGGATTTCATCTCCATGTGTTTTTGAACATGTAAAGTGCAAAATGCACAATTTCCCCACTAATGAGGCTCTCGGCCTTGGGTCATATTTTTGGGAATTTTTGTTGCAATTTGAATTTCAATGTGTAGGACATGTTAAATTATATTTTTAATGATTTAGAATCATCCAAAATTATTTCGAACAATTTTCGGATTAAAATGAACAAAATGCAATATTTAGGGGTAATTAAGTAATTACACAAAAATATGATTTGTTGTGTAATATTTCATAATTTGATAATTGGGTAATTAAATAAATAATTTTATTTAATTAATCCGAGAAAAAGTTTTGAAATCGGAAAATTTTGATTTTCCATTGTTCCTTGCGTTACCCCGGATTTCCGCTATAAAACCCCTTCAAACACTTCTTTACTTAAATTAATATTTCTAATTCTTGCTTGTTTTAGTAGTCACAAGCTTAACTTTCTTAAAGCTTTTACTTAATTAAAAACTTGCAACTTTTAGGTGAGCATAATCCAATTTGTCCAAATATGTATAATTATGTATGACTAATCACCTGTGTGTCTACCACTTTGATTTAATCCAATTAAATCAAGATAAAGTTTAATTATGGATTAATTAAATGTCTACCACCACTTTGATTTAATCCAATTAAATCAAGCCAAATACACATATTTTTAAATATTTGTAATTACCAAAATATCCTACAATGGTAGAGATATTTATGAAATTACAACAAAGTCCTTGTGTGATTTTGGATTAATCTAATTTGATCAAATCAAAAATAATTAATGTTATCCAATAACACTTAACTATTTTAGTTGATAATTATAATATCAAATATTATTTATTATAAAAAATTATCAGTTATCCAAGTGCTCAACAAGTACACTTCATATTGTGGGACTTTCTTACAAGTCGAGGTCATCATATATGTTTAACAATCCATTCGTCGTAAGCTATCCGAGTTGTGTTTAGGAAACATAGATTACACCTTCAAGTTTTCGAGGTGTACATTTTCATGTCGACATATCCATGATTCTTTATAACT
The DNA here is from genome assembly GCA_019454045.1 of Zanthoxylum bungeanum. NCBI lineage: Eukaryota > Viridiplantae > Streptophyta > Magnoliopsida > Sapindales > Rutaceae > Zanthoxylum > Zanthoxylum bungeanum. The sequence goes on from SKCR01034439.1 coordinate 39,821, forward strand.
AATCAGAACACCATTTCTACTATATATGTGATCTACCTTAGGTGATCGGCTTTGGACAAAGTCTTAAGAATCATGACTTACATACATGGATACATAAACCCATTATGGTACATACGGGCCAACAGATCATATCTTGATACACACTTGATTAATGAGTGCATCGCTCTATACCCAAGGAACATCTAGCAGTCAGACCATGAAAAGTCTATGACATATATGACATCAAAGTGTGGAGGATCACAGACAAAATCAATGCTATCATATAGTCAAAGAATCACATATGCTACTCGACTCGAAGAAATTCCTATTGACGATAGTCTATACTTGTCAACATTACAGTTAGCTAAGTATCTTAATGACGATCCTCCGGGTCTTGTGTACAGTTGAAACATGGCCGCAAGACGACTTCTTGTGCAAGAACTGCCTCTTGGGGGGACTTGACAATACCCTTACAATATGTGCCAAGGCATGACTTCTGCGAAGATTCTCTGGGAATCTCTTGAGAAGTATAAAACAAAGGATGCCAGACAGAAGAAATTTATTATGGGTAGGTTCCTAGACTACAAAATGGTAGATTTAAGGATTATAATGTCTCAGTTGGGTGAACTGTAACTGATCATTCACGAAATATTGGATGAGGGAATGAAACTCTGAGAGAAATTTCAAGTTGCCACAATTATTGAAAAGTTACCTCCATCATGAAAAGACTTCAGAAGCTATCTGAAACACAAAAAGAAACAGATAGGCCTTGAAGACCTTGGAGTTTGATTGAGGATCGAATAAGACAACAGGAAGTCGGAGAAGGCTAGCTACAAGACTATGGAGTCTAACTCTAACATCGTCGAGGGTGGAAAGTGTAGCAAAAAGAGAAAGAACAGTTGAACCGATTCTTCCTAAGCAAACAAGATTTTAAATGGGAAGTGTTATGTTTGTGGAAAAAACGGTCACATGACAAAAGACTGCAGAAAGAAGAAGTCTCGGGACAAAGGCAAGTAAAAGAAAAATAAGGCCCATGTCACTGAAGACGAGCAATTATCTGATGAGATCTCTGAGTTGAACCTCTCAGCAGTTGTAACTGAAGCCAACTTGGTTGGAAACCCGAACAAATAGTGGATAGACACTGGGACTACTTGCCATATTTGTCCAGATAGTAAGATGTTTTCCTCATATCAGAAGGTCGATGGTGGCGATCATCTGACTATGGGAAACTCGTCGACCTCCATAGTAGTTGGACAAGGCATAGTGGTTCTGAAGATGACATTTGGGAATGAGCTTACATTGAAGAATGTTTTGTATTTTCCTGATATTTAGAAGAACTTGGTTTCAGACTCACTCCTTAGCAATGATGGTTTTAAGCTTGTATTTATTTCTGATAAGTTTGTACTGACAAAAACGATGTCTATGTAGGAAAATGATACCTCACTAAGGGCGTTTTCAAGCTCAATGTAATGACTGTCAATCGACACAGTGCTAATAATAATAAACCTACTTCTTCTACGTATATTATTGAGTCACAAAATGTATGACATAGTAGGTTTAGGCATGTTAATTATGATATAATGCATAAATTAATTAACATGGACCTCATATTTAAATTTACAATTGATAACCAACATAAATGTGAAGCATGTGTTGAAGAAAAATTAATCGAGCATCATTTCATTCCATGGAACGAAGTTCTGAACCCTTGAAATTTATACACACTGATGTGTGTGATATGAATACTGTGCAAACAATAGGAGGTAAAAAATACTTTGTTACTTTTATCGATGATAGCACAAGATTCTGTTATCTGTATTTGCTACAGAGCAAAGATAAAGCTATTGAAGCTTTATACACTATAAGAACGAAGTTGAAAATCAACTTGGCAAGAAAATCAAAAGAATCAGGAGTGATAGGGGAGGTGAATATGTGTTATCATTTGGTGAATATTATTCCTATCATGGAATTATTCATGAAACTACTGCTCCTCATTTGCCTCAACAAAACGGGATTGCGGAATGCAAAAATAGAACGTTGAAGGAAATGATGAATGTCATGTTGACAAGCTCTGGTTTACCCCAGAACTTGCGGTGGGAAGCCTTGTTTTCCACCAACTATGTTCTGAACAAGTTACTTCATAGATGATTGTACAAGACGCCATATGAATTATGGAAATGTCACGCACTTTCATACAAATATCTAAAAGTGTGGGGGTATCTCGCCAAAGTGATGGTTCATAAACCTAAGAATGTGAAAATATGACCAAAAATGATTGATTGTATATTCATTGGATATGCTCACAACAGTAGTGCATATCGATTTTTAGTACATAAGTCTAAATTCTTGACATCAGTCCAAATATGATAATTGAGTCAAGGAATGTGACATTCTTTGAAGAGAAATTTCATTGTAAAGAAAAATAAATAGCAAAGTTTCTCAAAATAACCATTGATACTGCTACTAGTTGTGAACAAGTTAACCAAGAATCAGATCAACATAATAATGTTGAGGAAAATGAACCTAGATTTTGTTAGGGTTGGTGCTCTGAACGTCAATTTTATTATGTATTTCCTTGTAAATACTAATGTAATATTTTATTATGAATAAAATAAACAGTTTCTTTTATATAACATCTTCTTTAATATGATAAAGACGTAACAGACCTTAGAATGATTAGTTATGATACTGTTGCAAAAGCGTTGCAACTGACATTGAGTTGTATCATGACGTTGTCATTCTTAGACAGTTCCCGGTCAAGGTTTACACTACTTGGTAAGTAAAGTAAACATGTTGAGACTGGTACATGTCGTATATTAGAATCTTGGATTCTGATGGTTTCTCAGTGAACCATGAGTCTTGGAGACTCGTGTAGACGTGTATGTATTTATAGCGGATAAATATTGAACGACTCACCGAAGATTCTTAATTGATGGTACACCAACGTCAATAAAAATCTTCTCGGGTTGAGTGAGCTTAATGATTCTTTGACTTGAGATACCACTGTGGATATATGAGTTATCCTCCACACTCAGATGGCAGTCACGTCACCGATCTATTTAGATCAGACCTCCGTCTGTTCATTGGATGTGGACTGATGCTCATGATATCATGTGTGTATCAAGAAAGGATCCGTCAGCTCTGTGTACAGAGCATATGTATTCAATATGAAATTAGCAATTTTTTAAATCCATGGGCCCGTGGTACACTGTATAAATTTATTCTAAGTGTTATTAAATGATTGCTAATAGAAACGTCGACCTGATTATATCTATAGAGATTTGACGTTTGTATCTATATCTCTGGAATAATCTGGATACCTGTGACGGAGGGATTATACGTATGCAGTGACCTCGACCTGTATGATTCAGAGAGTTTATCCGTGTTCGTCATAATTTACGGGTGGGTGAATTATGGATACGAAATTTGATTTCATGACGGATATGCCTGAATCTATAGTCTAACTAATGAAATATACTCGTAGAGCACTAGGGCAACTATTATGAATAATACTGACTATTTATAACTCGTTTAACGGTTAAACGAAAAATACATGCAATCGGGACCTAACGGTCATTTCCGAATTAATGTGTATTTGTATTTAATACTTAATTTTATTAAATACACATTAATAAAATATCAAATTGTGATATTTGACATATATCATTAATATATGTATTTGAGATTTTTAATGGAAATATAATACATATATTTAAGATATTTATATTTATTATTTAATTGTTAAATAATTAAATTAATTAATAAAGTAAATATTTTTAGTAATGATTTCTTTAGGAAATGGCTTGTTATTATTGGAACACATTTTGATCACTTTATTAAAGATAAAGTGTTACTTTATTAAAGCCAAAATGTGGACTAATAGAATTTGAACAAAATTAAAGTATTTGATATTTTATTTTTGTTGTAGAATTCGGCATTTTGGAATTTGGTATAACAAAATTACTTTGTTTCATTTTCCATACTTAGACAAGTTTAACAAAAAGATTACAAAGTGAGTTGAGAACATTTGAAGGAAAACCAAAAGAGAAAACTTAAGTTTTTGGAAATTTTATAAGTATTTCTCAATTTTCTTCAACATAGAAATTGTTTCTATTATTCTTAACTTCAAATTGTGTTGTTAAGATCATGTCTCTACTCTTTTAGTTTGTAATTAAATTTGTTGGAATCTTGTTTGAAGATGTTAATCATGTATAATTAATTTATAAGTTTATTAGTGTAATTAAGCTTAATAGATTAATTAGAAATTAAAGTTGTCATTCTAGAGTTGATTAGCCATTCATAATTAACCTATAATTGTTCTTGATTAATTTCATGATGGTGGGACTTGATTGGTGTGGTATTTTATAAGCTAATTAGTGTAATTAAGCTTAATAGATTAATTAGAAATTAAAGTTGTCATTCTAGAGTTGATTAGCCATTCATAATTAACCTATAATTGTTCTTGATTAATTTCATGATGGTGGGACTTGATTGGTGTGCCATTCATAATTAACCTTTTGAAGGAACACCAAAAGAGAAAACTTAAGTTTTTGGAAATTTTATAAGTATTTCTCAATTTTCTTCAACATAGAAATTGTTTCTATTATTCTTAACTTCAAATTGTGTTGTTAAGATCATGTCTCTACTCTTTTAGTTTGTAATTAAATTTGTTGGAATCTTGTTTGAAGATGTTAAACATGTATAATTAATTTATAAGCTTATTAGTGTAATTAAGCTTAATAGATTAATTAGAAATTAAAGTTGTCATTTTAGAGTTGATTAGCCATTCATAATTAACCTATAATTGTTCTTGATTAATTTCATGATGGTGGGACTTGATTGGTGTGGTAATTGAATGATTAAAGTGTTGAATTAATTCAATTTAATGTAAATTGTGTAATTGGACTAATTTATGAAATTAGGGTTCTAAACCTAATCCAATTTTGGGGATTTTCATATATATGATATAATTTGATGTATATTTGATGTATATTAAATTTGGGATTGATTAGATTTGATATTGATGTGTTTTGAACAAATTGGGCCAAATTACAATTAATAAAAAAATCTGGGCTGGTTGGCAATTTCCAGAAAAATTCTGGATTTGAGTTGCAAATTATAATTTCATGTATTTGACATGTATAAATTATTTTGGGATTGATTTGGAATCATATGTATTTGACAATTTAAGGACCATAATGATTAATTTGCAAAATCTTGGGGTAATTCGGTAATTATAAGAAATATGATTTCTTGGGTTAAAATTTCAGATTTTAAGTATTGGTTAATTAAATAAATAAGTTTATTTAATTGTTCCAAGAAAAATTTTTGAAATCAGAAAAATCTGTTTTCCGCTGCGCTAACCCTGTAATTCCGTATAAAACTCCGACAGATATAGCAAAAGAGCAAGAACGTCTAAGTCATTTGGACCTAATTTTCTGACATACCTGTTAGAAAATGAGCCACAGAGTTACAAAAAAGTGATGTCTTCTTTGGAGGTATATTTGTGGAAAGAGGCTATCAATAGCAAGATTGATTTTATCATTCAAAACCATACTTGGAGTTGGTTGATCTTCCTCCAGGTTGCAAGCGGCTAGGCTGCAAATGGATTTTCAAACGGAAGATGAAACCGGATGGATCAATAGATAAGTACAAGACAAGACTTGTCATAAAATGTTATAAACAAAAAGAAGGCATTGATTACTTTGATACATATTCACCAGTGACCCGTATCACTTCAATAAAAATACTTATAGTCATAGCTGCTATATTTGGCCTTGAAATACATCAAATGGATGTAAAGACGACATTCTTAAATGGTGAATTGGATGAAGAGATTTACATGGAACAACCAGAAGGTTTTAATGTTCCTGGACAAGAACACAAGATGTGCAAACTTGTAAAATCCTTATACGGATTAAAACAAGCACCTAAACAATGACATAAGAAAATTGACAAAGATATGTTGTCAAGTGAATTCAAAATCAATGAGTGTGATAAATATATATACACTAAATCAACTCAAAAAGATATGTCATTATGTGTCTTTATGTAGACGATATGTTGATAATTGGTAGAAATCATGAGATAATTCAGTCTACCAAGAAAGTATTGACCAAAAATTTTGACATGAAAGATTTAAGTGTAACTGATGTGATCATAGGAATTAAGATTTCCAGAATATCAGAGGGATACATATTATCTCAGGCTCATTATATTGAGAAAATACTTGAGAAATATAATAAAAGAGATATAAACATGACTATAACTCTTGTGGACCTAACTCTTCATTTATCAAAGAATACTGATTCGAGCGTATCACAATTAGAGTATTCGAAAATCATTGAAAGTCTGATGTCTCTCACAAATTACACTCGTCCACATATCGCTCAAGCTGTAAACAAACTTAGTAGATATACGAGTAATCCAGGACATAACCACTGGAAAACCATAGTAGGAGTTTTGAGGTATCTGAGAGAAATTTCAAAATATGGTCTGCATTATACAAGATATTATGCTGTTCTTGAGGGATATAGCGATACTAACTGGATATCTGATACAATTGATTCCAAATCCACAAGTGGATTTATTTTCACACTTGATGGTGCAGCCACGTCATGGAAATCCTCGAGGCAAACATGTATTGCCTAGTGTACTATGGAGTCTTAATTCATAGCATTAAACAAAGTTGCAGAAGAAGCATAGTGGCTTTGGAATTTCTTAGAGGATATTCCAAGTTGGTCAAAACCAGTGCCAGCTATGAGCATACACTGTGATAGTCATTCGACTATTGAGAGAGCCCAAAATACAATGTATAATGGTAATTCTCGACACATACGTTGAAGACATAATACCATAATGCAACTGCTCTCAAGCGGCATAATTTCAATAGATTATGTCAAGTCGAAGGAAAACCTAGCGGATCCACTTACTAAATGTTTACCTAGAGAGCAAGTTGAGAATTCATAAAGAGGAATGGGCTTGAAGCTTATAAATTAAGAATTTCATTGTGGAAACCCAACCTAAATAACTGGAGATCCTAAGATCTAGGTTCAAAAGGGACAACAGAAACTTTGTGTAATTCAAAACAAGCACTGTAGAGTTCTATACACTAACCCATTCCTATAATGACACAGAGTGTTATCTGTCAAGGTTAAGATAAACTAAGGCTTTTAATGATCACTATATTAGCAGAAGAGTCCTAATGAAGGTAAAGACAGATTACCTTTCATAGTAGGTCACCTATTTCAAGTAAGAAGAGAGATTGTTTTCATGGGAATTTTAAAGGTTGGATTCCCTAAAGTACTTGATAAAGTCATGACTGATGTTCATGGCCGAATTAAACACAACCGTAGAATGAGAAATGGTCGAAGTTAAATTGTATGATGGCTATTGTCTTGGTTTACACTAACAACGGAACAATTCAAGACCATGAGTCACTGGTTTGTCAAGTAAATTAGATTATCATTCACTAGGAAAGATTCAAGGCGAAAGCTACCTATTCCGATGCAATTTTATTTCACGGAAATTGTCTAAAGAATCTCCATTAAATTTAGAGAATTTTGGGGGATTATAGGAAATTATCTTAATATTTATAACATTATCGCACCGGCGCCATCGTGATAGTCCGGCCACGACGCGTCTAGTGGTGGCCGGCGATTATGCGGTTGATGGCGAACAGCGGCACAAGGAGGAGAGGAACGCGTGAAAATGGGTTTGCCGATCCCGGCTCGTCGCTTCATTTCAAGGCCCGAGCCACCCGCCAAATCGAAGCTCACAAAGAGTACTATAAGTTGGCATTGATGAATTTTCTATTCCGTACACGGTTGCACGCGAAACGAGGAAGAAACATTCGAATGAATAATGACCTAAGGTGAACAGTAGCTCCGATCGGTATTCTATCAATTTCAGCACGTTCGTGGGATCCTTTGGAGTCCGTATATGGCCTCGAAATCTCGGTAAGACCTCCCAGTAAAAATCCGCTAATTTCAATTTTTCTGTTAAATATTCAGATGTATCCAATAGTGCCGTAGAGTAGCATAATGATATAAATTGAATTGATTGAGTATTAGTATATTGAATATGAACATTCGGTAGAATCCGAGTGGAAACAGAACGAGTTTGATCGATCCGATAGAATATGTTAGTTTCCGGTAAAAGTTGATTTTTGGATATAATGATGTGTTTTGATTTTAATATTAGTTATGAGTTATTTATGAAATTATGAAAATGTTTAGTTAAATCCGGGAAGGTTCAGAAGGTTCAGGACCCTTCCGTAGCGTTTGCGGAAACGTTTCAGAAGATTTTTCTAAAATCGTGTAAACCGGGGATTTAAGTGAATTAGTGGTTTGGAATAGTTTGTAATGATATTTTCAGAGTAATGGAACTGAAAGTATTGAAATCGGACTTGATTCGATTGTCCCGAAAAGATCCGGAGCTTTGTCAAAGCTAAGTCGGGAATTTCATAAGTTGTGATTCTAACGATGTTTCGCCATTTATTTTGGCAGACTTGACTAGGACCTAGAGTGCTCGTGAAGCCAGGTAAGTAACTCATGCGATGAGAGCTTAATGGGTGATTTCGTGTTTTGAATATACATATATAGGTATATAGATGATTAATATGTTAGGTTAAACATAAGATATTTAAGAAGTAGTTTGAGAAGGAGTTCATGGTTATGTGTAGTAAGGTGATTTCGCAAGTATGACTTTTGTTATTATTATGATATGAAGTAAGAGGTTTAATGATATTAATATTTGTATGTATGTATTGACGTGTTTGAAGTGAAATGTTTGATAAGCTTAATGTATATGTGTATGTATGAATGTACGTAAAGGTATAAATGTGTAACGATATGAAATTGTGTATGTGAATGAATATGAAAATGTATAAGTATAAGAGTATGTATTCATATATGCATATGATGTTAAGATATGTATAGGTTGGATATGCTCATTTGGTAAAGATACTATATCAAATGTTCCTAAATAGAGATTGTGAAATGAGTATGTTTGATCAATAAAAGAAAAGTTATGAGGACTATTAAAGGTATGACATTTGAATTTTGTAACAAGATATATATTCATATGTTTGAAACATATTGTTCGCGTAATTTTTTGCTAGTACACGTGTAAGGTTCAAAC
>SKCR01034440.1:0-87377 GCA_019454045.1 Zanthoxylum bungeanum
TTCTGAAATTGCCGAGAGACCCACAAATTTTCAATTAATTGCGATTTGGTCCTTTATGTTCAAAACAAGCCAAGATCAAATCCAATCAACCTAAAATTTTACATGCATCATATTCATACCAGAATACATCACATATATGAAAATCCCCAAATTTGGAGTGGGTTATGAACCCTAATTTTTCAATTTCATCAAATTGTCCAATTTCACCAAATTTACAAAATCCAACACTTTAATCCATTCAATACTTCACCAATCAAGCCTCACCACTTTCAAATAACTCTAGAACAATTCTAGGTCACCAAGGAGTGGCTTACTAACTCTAGAATGGCAACTTTGATTTTCAAAGAATCAAAAGTAAGCCTTTGAAACCATTTCAATGCTACTTATATACACACATCTTTCATTCAAGTTCACAACAATTAAAACATAAACTATAAGTAGAGAGACAACATCAAAGCAACACAAGATGAAGCTAAGCATGTTAGAAACGTTTTTCATATTGGAAGATTTGAAAGAAAACTTACAAAACCTTAAGATTTCCAAGCTTTTTCTTTTTTTCTTCAAACTTTTCTCTCAACTACTTTTATGTTTCATTTTGTGACTTATGAATCCTTAAACCCTAAAAATGAAACAAAACAATATATACTCACCCAAATCAAGCCCTTGGCCGAAATTGTAGTAATGAAAAAATATCTAGATATTTTTCATTTGTTTCATTTAAAGCTTACTTTAATCAACTTGCAATTTGATCATTACAACTTTAATGAAAATTCAACAAGTCAACAAAAGCAACTTAAAAATATAACAATTATATTTATATAGGTATATGGCTGAAAATTGATAAAAATAAAGGAAAAAATATTTCAATTTTAACAATTTAAAATAAATATCCAAGGAAGTCAAATCCAATTTGACTACCATTTCCTTTACTTTAAAGTAAATAATAAACACTTATAATCATTTCCTAACTTTATCATTTGGTGAGATATTTATATTTTAATTATATTAATCATTTAACAATTAAATTGTTAAATAATTAATTAAATACAAATATCTCAAATACATGTATTATATTTACTTTAAATATCTCAAATACATATATTAATGATATATGTCAAATACCTTTATTTGACAATTTATTAATGTGTATTTAATAATATCATATATTAAATACAAACACACATTAATTAGGAAACGACGGTTCGGCCCGTTCGCATGTATATTTCGTTTAACGTTTAAACGATTTATAAATAATCATCATTATTCATAAAAGTTGCTCTAGTGCTCTACGAGTATATTTCATCAGTGAGACTCTCTAGATTCAGGTATATCAGTCACAAAATCCAATTTCGTGTCCATAATTTACCCACCCGTAAATTATGACGACCACAGATAAACTAGCTGAATCATACAGGTCGAGGTCATTGCATACGTATAATCCCTCCGTCACAGGTATCCGGATAATACCAGAGATATAGATGTAAACGTCAAATCTCTATAGGTATTATCCCGTCGACGTATCTATTAGCAATCTCTAAATAACATTCGGAACTTACTTCCGAAGTATACTGTGGCCACAGATTTAACAGACTGCTAATCATATATGGACTACATATGCTCTGTACACAGAACTGACGGATCCTATCTTGATACACATAGGATATCCTGAGGATCGGTCCATACCCAACGAACATGCGGAGGTCTGATCTAAATAGATCGGTGACGTGACTGCCATCTAAGTGTGGAGGATGTCTCATACATCCACAGTGGTATCTCAAGTCGAAGGACCACTATGCTACTCAACCCGAGAAGATTCTTATTGACGTTGGTGTACCATCCATTAAGAATCTTCGGTGAGTCATTCAGTGTTTATCCACTATAAACACCTACACGTCTATACGAGTCTCCCTATAATCATGGTTCATCGGGATAAACCATCGGACCAAGTCTCGATATACGACATGTACTGGTCTCAACAGATTTGACTAACCGACCCGTGTTAGTTAATCTTGACCAGGAACTATATTTGATAATATACATTTAGCAGTGACACTTCCCAATGTCAATTACAAACTAGCTTTGTAACTGTGTACTGCATTATATATTATCGGGCCTTTGTCTAATATATACATATCACTAAACAACATTTAGTTTCAATCTAATTGTAATCAGATCGAATACGTATATAAAAACAAGAGGTGCAACCATAAATAAGTAATATTATGGAAAATGGGATCTTCATATTCATGAATCAGATATAAATACGGTCCGGATTGGCGCTCTGAGCACCAACCCCAACAATTTCTCCCACTTGTTCTAGTGTCAATCCACGGTATCATATACACATCTCAATGTGTATCGTATACTCATGGCTCTCAAAAGCTCACCTAGCACTTAAGAGGTAGGCAACAAGATTACATATTGAGTTTGTCAAACAAACTCCATCGTTTCCCATAGTCAGCATCATTCATATTTTGTAGAATCTAAATTATACATTAATATGACTCTGATGCTACTTCAATATTGTGCTACAACTACTGAGTTGTCCAAGTATTTAGGGATCAAATCCAAAATACTATGAAGACAACCGCAAGCACAACAACAATACAAAACTTCTAATTTATAAGGTCACTATGCAACTTCATAAGTCAATAATTCATAAGTTGCATCTAATTCCACTAAATAGTAGAATCTTTCGTAACACTCCCACTGCATCTTTTGTGACTCTTTATGACGTAGACTGTCTAACGTCATAATTAGTCTCAAAACTAATATGACCCTATTGGTTGCAGAATGTATTCTCCATGAATTAGAAACTCGTTCTTAATATCTCAAAGATCACAAAGAACGTGTTTCAAGATCCATCCTATGGTCTATAGGATATCAAAATAACTCGTAACAATTATGATTAAATCGATATCTACAATCGCACATTATAAAGTATTTATTATGTCATCATCAAATGATACATAAGATTGATTAGACATTCTAATCAATATCTCTTTCGAAAAAGGAATCATCCTTTACGAAAAATGAATAATTTATATAAGACACACAATAACTGTCCAACAGTTATACTAACTGTCATACAGATAGCCTAGTTATGTCCTTTATTAGATCATATCTAATGCACGACTAATAGGAGTATCTCACAAGTCTCCAAGTTTTATATCATATATAAAACTTTACATCAAATATAACAGAGACTACTCCCACTGCTTTCACGGAGTAAAGAAGACTTAGGTAAATCTTTTACCTTACAAACATCTCATTATTACTATAATAATGATAATGTTGTTAGGATATATAACACTAGAAAGTAATTTGTACGCTCCCACTAACCCTTCAAGCACATATGTATTCTCTATACTTTGACAAGATCAGACAATCTGACTTATATCAAAAATAGAGAATACGGATTTCCGGAAGACTTATCCGAGTCTACAATAGGCTCTATAAGCTAGCACACTAAACTGCGATCTCAACAGAACACAAACTCTATGGCCATTCCAGAATGAACTCTTCAAATAAAGAAATCACAACTGATCTCTTATCTGAATAAGTCATTCAAAAATGCCATTTTGCATTCTTTAGCTAAAATGTACAGTTTAATATCAACATTAACCAATATATCTTTAATTGTTCAATTAGTGTGACTAGAGACAAGTTTCCTCAGAATCTACAGTAGATTGCTGAGTATAACTTTTCTCACTGTCATACTGTAAAGGTCAAACCTTTAATAAGCTCACACTGCTTTCGCTGCGCAAACAATTAGCACATATCATGAACTAATTCATAATGAAAGCTTAATCAAGTTCAAAACTTGATCGTAGTAAGCTATGAACAATCTTAGATCTATGGTTCAATGGTGAACTTCCAGAATCAATATCAAATATCGCTTCCATTATAAGTTATAGGATAATTTTCTTCAATAAGAAAACAACAAAACCATTAAGTATCAAATACTCGTAAATGATTCTGTTATCCTATTGGACTTGTACGGAAGATGTATAAGGGTTGTTTCATCTTATTAATTACGTAGTTCCAATTATAGTTTATCATTCTCACATTTGACTTCAATAAGTCAAGTCCTTTTTACAATAATTAACATCTGATGTTACACACCAGGTAATAAAACGATTTTATTACTTAGGATCGTAGGAAAGATATTTTATTAAATAGAATACAATATTCTATAAAATAGAATAAATGATAAACTTTTACTTATACCTCCGAGGTGTAAGTAATTTCCATTATATAACTATTATATAATAGAAAGATTCAAATCTCAACTTTTCAAGATTCAGATTTTCTACCTATACATATCATATATGCAACTGTGGAAATTAATGGAACCTAAATTAAAAGGATGAACTAGTGTTACTGGAGCATATCCCCAAGAGTATTGAAACTAATTTGGTAACATTCAATATCAAACGAATCAAATCATATAAGATTCGACTGCTACCACTACTCAATTCCATCAAGATGGAATCGTGGAAGAATAATATTGAATAAGAATCATATTCACTGAATAACTTTAGAACTAATTGCTTTAAATTCATATGTTTGATCGTATCAAATATCTTTGAACAGTTCAAAGACATGTAATGAATTTTAATGATAGAGTTCTCACAAAACTTCAGATTGAATATATTTGAACAAGTCAAAAATGTTCAACCTACGTTTCATCAAAACAGATTGAAAGTTCTTGATCATTTCAAGACGTTCAATATGTGTTCTTTTAGAAACACGTAACTAAGTTATGACAATTCATAAACTAAGTTACGAAGTAAAGAAAACTACCTTAAGCAATTACAATTCATTAAAACTACATACATCTAATGTATCAGTTTAATGAATCTGGTGGTCCAATGACAAATCATTGGTTAAAAGAGATTTTAATCACCTTCATGAATACAATATTCATTAAATGGATAAGGATGTGTGGTGTGATCTTGTATCAAACCATCTTTTACCATACGGAATAAGCATCTAATGCTTAAGTGATTAAACTCATAAAACACCGTTCTAAATTATTTATTTTACCGAATAATTTTTCTTAATGTTTATCTCTACGCCAATGACACTACTAGTTATATTTAAAATATATAACATCTTTTTTTAAAGAACAAGTAAATATCCAATAGTCGCGAGTTCCGATATCAAATATCAAAACAATCGTTAACTAATATTTTTAAATAACTAGATGGGAGATCTAGTATCCAATACCTATAGTTGTAGTATTGTGAAAATCGATATTTTCTATACACAACTATACACATCTCCTTTCTTTAGCTTTACTATTTGCATTCAACTATTCACAACAATTGTAAATAATTGATTAGCAAATTGTGTGAGACACATTGCCTCTAAAGGTCATTAAAGCTAAGAAACGTCATTACTAGATAAACAAATACCTAATGGGGCTTTCTTAATACCAGTCAAGAATCTCGAGACATGAACTAATTCAAGTCAATTCTTACTGCATAAGAAACTATTCTCACTAAAGTATTATATCCTAAAAGGGATATCTATCTAGATTATCTATCATGACTTAGAAACTAAGTCATTAACCATCTTGATTTTTGAAGAAAATCGGAACAATAGTTCCCGATGGTTTAGACCAATCTAATAATATCCTAGTCTAGTAGTATCTAGAACCTATTCTAGAATAACTGCAACCAAGAGTCAAGTCAGATAACATATCAAAATATGTTTGCAGTGAATTAAAAGTTTAATTCTATCTAATATAGATTAAGGAAAACAAACAAGCGGCTATTTCCATAATAATACACACTGCCTAAGTTAAGGAATATTTTAAACTTAGCAGTGCCTCCCACTATTTTACGTAATACCGTAATCCCCAACGGAAAAACGAGAATTCAATAATTAAATCGAATTCCATAATGGGAAGTGGACCCCATGAATATATTTCGACTCACAGCAGAGGCACGGTCTCGCCTACGTATATTCACAGGTAGACAACTCATTTGTCAATCACTCAATAGTGACTCCGAGGTTTCGGTCCTGGTCGTTTCTCGTTGTCGCTGCTAAGTCAGGCCCACAAGGAGACGTACCAAGGTTAAACTCGTCAATGATAAACTCAAGTTACTTGCGTAACCCTGACAGCTAGGGCACGTTCAGGATTTCGCTTTCGCTTGAATTTATCTAGTATCTAATATACATCCGGCATAAATAAATCTCTATCGGCTACACCCTCACAGTAGAGGCACGGTCTCGGATGTAGTCACGGAAAAATATTTATAAACCGTATTGACAAGGCGAACCAAGAAACAAGTATTCCAAATACCAGTTACTTTAAAACCTTATTAAGCGGGGATATTCCATAAAGTGTCATACACTTTAAATTTTATCAAATTAAATGAAAACATGCATGTATCAAGTAAATATAAGAACAAACATTAGATTTTAAAGGGCTAATCATATCGGGGTGTCCAGAATCAGACAAAGGCTCTGATACCATTTTGATGGGGTTTTAAGGGGGAATATCGGTAACGCAGCGGAATCGCGGAAAATCAAAATTTTCCGATTTCAAATTTTTTTCTCGGATCAATTAAATAAAATTATTTATTTAATTATCCAATTATCAAATTCTGAAAAAATTACACAAGAAATCAAATTTCTTGGTAATTACCGAATTGCCCCAAAACTTTGTAAGTTTGTCATTTTAGTCCAAAAGTTGTCAAATACAATTTTGGATGATTCTAAATCATTTCTAAAATATTTTTCAACACATTTAATGCATCAAAATCAGATTTCACACAAATCCCCATTTTTCTGAAATTGCCGAGAGACCCACAAATTTTCAATTAATTGCGATTTGGTCCTTTATGTTCAAAACAAGCCAAGATCAAATCCAATCAACCTAAAATTTTACATGCATCATATTCATACCATAATACATCACATATATGAAAAGCCCCAAATTTGGAGTGGGTTATGAATCCTAATTTTTCAATTTCATCAAAATGTCCAATTTCACCAAATTTACAAAATCCAACACTTTAATCCATTCAATACTTCACCAATCAAGCCTCACCACTTTGAAATAAATCTAGAACAATTCTAGGTCACCAAGTAGTGGCTTACTAACTCTAGAATAGCAACTTTGATTTTCAAAGAATCAAAAGTAAGCCTTTGAAACCATTTCAAGGCTACTTACATACACACATCTTTCATTCAAGTTCACA
The DNA here is from genome assembly GCA_019454045.1 of Zanthoxylum bungeanum. Taxonomy (NCBI): domain Eukaryota; kingdom Viridiplantae; phylum Streptophyta; class Magnoliopsida; order Sapindales; family Rutaceae; genus Zanthoxylum; species Zanthoxylum bungeanum. The sequence goes on from SKCR01034440.1 coordinate 7,215, forward strand.
ACAATTTAAAACACAAACTATAAGTAGAGAGACAACATCAAAGCAACACAAGATGAAGTTAAGCATGTTAGAAACATTTTTCATGTTGGAAGATTTGAAAGAAAACTTACAAAACCTTAAGATTTCCAAGCTTTTTCTTCTTTTCTTCAAACTTTTCTCTCAACTACTTTTGTGTTTCATTTTGTGACTTATGAATCCTTAAACCCTAAAAATGAAACAAAACAATATATACTCACCCAAATCAAGCCCTTGGCCGAAATTGTAGTAAGAAAAAATATCTAGATATTTTTAATTTGTTTCATTTAAAGCTTACTTTAATCAACTTACAATTTGATCATTACAACGTTAATGAAAATTCAACAAGTCAACAAAAGCAACTTAAAAATATAACAATTATATTTATATATGTATATGGCTAAAATTGATAAAAATAAAGGAAAAAATATTTCAATTTTAACAATTTAAAATAAATATCAAGGAAGTCAAATCCAATTTGACCATTTCCTTTACTTTAAAGTAAATAATAAACACTTATAATCATTTCCTAACTTTATCATTTGGTGAGATATTTATATTTTAATTATATTAATCATTTAACAATTAAATTGTTAAATAATTAATTAAATACAAATATCTCAAATACATGTATTATATTTACTTTAAATATCTCAAATACATATATTAATGATATATGTCAAATACCTTTATTTGACAATTTATTAATGTGTATTTAATAATATCATATATTAAATACAAACACACATTAATTAGGAAACGACGGTTCGGCCCGTTTGCATGTATATTTCGTTTAACGTTTAAACGATTTATAAATAATCATCATTATTCATAAAAGTTGCCCTAGTGCTCTTCGAGTATATTTCATCAGTGAGACTCTCTAGATTCAGGTATATCAGTCACAAAATCCAATTTTGTGTCCATAATTTACCCACCCGTAAATTATGACGACCACGGATAAACTAGCTGAATCATACAGGTCGAGGTCATTGCATACGTATAATCCCTCCGTCACAGGTATCCGGATAATACCAGAGATATATATGTAAATGTCAAATCTCTATATGTATTATCCCGTCGACGTATCTATTAGCAATCTCTAAATAACATTCGGAACTTACTTCCGAAGTATACTGTGGCCACAAATTTAACAGACTGCTAATCATATATAGACTATATATGCTCTGTACACAGAACCGATCGATCCTATCTTGATACACACAGGATATCCTGAGGATCGGTTCATACCCAGCGAACATGCGGAGGTCTGATCTAAATAGATCGGTGACGTGACTGCCATCTAAGTGTGGAGGATGTCTCATACATCCATAGTGGTATCTCAAGTCGAAGGACCATTATGCTACTCAACCCGAGAAGATTCTTATTGACGTTGGTGTACCATCCATTAAGAATCTTCGGTGAGTCGTTCAGTGTTTATCCACTATAAACACCTACATGTCTATATGAGTCTCCCTAGACTCATGGTTCATTGGGATAAACCATCGGACCAAGTCTCGATATACGACATGTACTGGTCTCAACAGATTTGACTAACCGACCCGTGTTAGTGAATCTTGACCAGGAACTATATTTGATAATATACATTTAGCAGTGACACTTCCCAATGTCAATTACAAACTAGCTTTGTAACTGTGTACTGTATTATATATTATCGGGCCTTTGTCTAATATATACATATCACTAAACACCATTTAGTTTCAATCTAATCGTAATCAGATCGAATACGTATATAAAAACAAGAGGTGCAACCATAAATAAGTAATATTATGGAAAATGGGATGTTCGTATTCATGAATCAGACATAAATACGGTCCGAATTGGCGCTCTGAGCACCAACCGCAACAGAACCCACCACAAATAAATTTTCTTTTCTTCCTGAAACCCTCGGGTTTGCTGGTGATACCCTATTCAGGTTCATTCATGCTTATTTTTAGGGATTCAATAACCTCTTTTTCTTTTAGCACATATTGGATTTTCATGCTCCAAATTTCATAATTATTGTCATTCAGTTTCTCACCCTTATTGAGTTCAGTGATAATGTTCTTTGTTGCGGAAGCCATTTCAAAAAACATAAAATTTTCTACAAACATTCATGTACAATTGTTAATACTTTTATACTTTATTTTGTCATGAAATAAATTATGTTTAATAAAATTTTTCAATGGGATTAAAGTCAAAAGGCCACTATATATCCAATCATCATCAAATGACCAAATGTGAAAATATTATCAATATAATCAATCATGTAAAATCATCTTATAAAAAATTACATAAATTTTTAAAAATTTTAATCACGTGACCTTTAATGTACAAAACAGTCATTGATTTAATTACGTAAATTAAATTCAACATAAACATCCATTCATAAAAATATGAAAGCAATATTTACATGACCTGAAATAATAAATAATTACGCATAGCAATAATAACATAATTTTATAATTTATAAATTACACAATCAATCATAATCAATTGCACTCATTATAATCAATTATAATTGGTAACTGTATCTTAACACATACGAAATTAGATAATGAACTTGAAAAGATTTTTTTACAGAAAACAAGAACTGGTTCAGTGTTTTAACAACATTATTAATAGTTGAGTCAATTAGTTTATTTTATTTTTTACTTAACAAACAAGTGACGACCTCTTTGCTTTGTTGAGTCAACATTATTGCTTGCTAATAAGGATTGCTTTGTTGTCTATACTGCTGACATCAGTTGTGGAGTACATAGTCAAGCTGATTGAGCCCTTGCTGAGGATCTTAAAAAACCCTAGCTTATGTCTGTTATTTCCACTTGCAAATTCACAAGTCCAACGACCTCTTTGCTTCGATGATCACATGGCCATAGATCCCATCAACCCAACACCTAAGAAACATGATAGGCATATGATGCTGTCTTTCCTCATCAATATATATCTATGACCAAACCCCCCATTGCTTCTGCACCACATCACAATATCTTATTTAACAAGAAATCTCATCCCTAGAGCTTCTCATTCCACTTTGTTCAAAAATTTTCATTCTACAATCGTGATCAACTCAAAAAGGATCATTCAATTAGCCAGAAAGTGGCAGAAAATGGCTGCAATGAAACGGATGAGACTTTTGATGAAAAAAGGTTCAGCATTCAGCAGAAGTGTCTTTGTAGGGCAACTAAGGATGTTTGAAGGGGAATTTGGACTTCCATCCGATGGACCTATCACACTACCTTGTGATAGTACTTTCTTGAATTATATCATATCATTGGTTAAAGGATTCATGTCTGAGGATCTAGAAAAAGCTTTGCTAACTTCTCTGTCAATTTGCCATTTCTCAGCTTCATCTTCGGTTGCACTAGGACAAAGCAGTATACAAACACTTATTTATAGCTATTAGACTTGGTGTATACATTTTACAATTTTGATGGAATATAATTGCTTCCTTTCTGTAAATATCTAAAGAAAACTTTTGTTTCATACGTTCTGTCCCCAAATGAATGGCTTAATAATTTTACTTGTATCAATGATTCAAACTTATTTCTATATTAATTTGGTCAGTCACCAAGATTCAACAACAGAAGTCAGCCTCACACTTGTAATACTTGCAACTAGTAAATGGACGAATCATTAATCCGTTTAATATCAATTTAAATCAATTTATTTGAATATCTTTCATTTGACCTGCTTAACTCAAATTTTAATATATATAAAAAATTTTTTGAAACCATCTTAGTGCCACTGAAACGCTCAACAGCTCTGCATGTCCGACCTTATTTCGAAGCAAAGTAGTCAGAGCAACCACGTCCATCCCAGCTCCTTTCACCTCTATTTCATTCTTGTCATCCCCTTTCAACTTCACATATTCAAATCCTGTATATATAAAAAAAATTAAAACAAATTATATTAGTACCAATTATATCCTGTAAGTTTGTAACTGGCTTAATTTAAAAACGCGACAGCTAAAGTGTTTCGTACCTGAAACTCCAACAAGTGTCTTCAGAGCCTTAGAGCGGGAGATGTGGTCTTCTAGGCGGATTTTTATCACAACCTTTTGCTGAAATATCCACAAAAACCAAAAAAAAAAAAAAAAAAGTCAGTTTATTTGATGTTGGTGCATGTAACAACAAGTTGGCGGTAAGAAATTCTATTAATATATATAGATAAATCAAATAGTACCTACAACTTATATAAAAGTATCTTTAGGTTCATTTTAATTCATTCAATTTTGTGGGAAAATATAGACATATTAGAGAGTCTAAAAATTAGAGAGAGTTTCCGTTATTTTTTTTTCAAATTCAAGTTCTTGGAGAAATGAGTGCCACTTCAACAAGAAGCAACAAGTTATCGTGGGAGAACATTAGTCACAAGAAATCCGTAGAGCACCGAGACAGGGTTAATAAGTTCTTAAGGACAGAGAAATGTCGGCTTGGTTTAAATTTTCATATTTTTCAACAAATTTCATATTTTTCTAAATCTTTGTGTTTATGTTTGATTACATATTTGGTAGTAATAATTTAATTGAATTAAACATATTATAAAATGATTAACAACCCACCTTATAATCAACAATCTTAAGAGTGTTATAAAATCATTTTTTTTGCTTTTGAATGATTCACGAATTGCCTCTCATTTAATTTATTGCTATGCTATGCTGCCCTCATTTAAACCCCACTTCATGATTTTATATTTTCATATTATTTGTCAGAATCAGAATTTACGTGGATATGAAACAATTGGATCAATTCATTATTATTGAGTATTTTCAAAATATTTGTTTTCAAGACAAGTAAAAATTTTAAAAAAATGATTGCATCACGTTGCATTGTGACCGTCGAACTTCTTTTGATTTGATACATGCATATCACAACAATAAGAATAAGAATAATAATAATAATATCCAAAAGTCGTGAGAATTTATTAATTGGAAAAGTAGTTTGCGTGAGAAAACAGTGGCAAACGTACGATCTTCGATCAAGACGATAGCAGTTCAAAATTGATGTTCTGTAACTTGTGTTAGGTAATTAATAAGTGATTTTATTTGATTAAGTTTATTTTACAAAGCATATAAGAAATTTATTTAAAGGGTTGTGACCTTTGGACATAAACATATAAATAAAATCAAAAAATATTTATTTATATAATTGTCACTTCAGTTTTTTTTTTTTTTATTATTTTAATTATTTATGCATTGTCTATGTACCTAAATTTATTTAAGTACATAACATTTAGCACAAATGATTCTTATACATTATGACTTGTAACTTACTATTTTGGGTTTATTCATTAAATTTTTAACTAACTTAGAAAAATCACATAATGATATAATGAACTCGATTATAATAAATTTAAGTTAATTAGAGTATTATCAATTATCACATATTAATATACTAGTTTGCAAGTGATAAAATTGATATTATTATCCAAAAAAAATATATTATTTGTATTTTGTTTGTTTATTGCACTTTGGATTGAGGATTAAAGTGTAACACTAGAATGAATGTCTAAGATTTTCTATTGAAAAAGTGATTAAAGAAATTCTATCACCAAGACGATAAGAGCTTAAGTAGGCAGAGACTTAAGTGGTTACACCGGACCCCCCTCATCCTCTGAGAATTTTCTTTTATTCACCTTTCATAAGAAATTTTAGTCACAAATTCGAGAACTTGTATTATTTGATGTAATTTTTTATTACTATCCAAAATAATAATAAGTGTTTTCTTAGTGGACCACTTAAATGAGATCATATAGTTGATCTTAGTCTTTTGTAGACTTATTGGTAATTGTTTTATTTTCAGTTAGATATGGCCAGTGGAAATATCGTAGTACCGGTCGCTCATGGAGAGAAACTAGATAAGTTTAGTGGAGCAAACTTCAAACAATGACATATGTTGATGGTGTTTTTAAGCACTATGATATTTAAGTAGTACGGCATGGGTAAAAGGGTAATTCCCTTCTTAATCGAAATCATTAATGTCGACCCGACCACATGAGTGAAGAGCCGAGCACTTTATGATCGGTAACCCGACCACTTAAAGATCGGATGACCGGGTAATTATCAGGTCGACAGCAACACTCTCAGTACAAAAGACTATCATGACCGACCACATGAAGACCGGGAATATGGCGGGATATGCTCCAGAGGATAAGTTATCATACTTTCATGGGGAAAACTGATGAGTCAGAGTCCTAGTAGGATAAAGAAAGTAAATGTAGTTTTGACTAGGAATCCTTATGGGAAAAGGGAATAATTTTGACTAGGATTCTTTATGGGAAAAGGAAATTGTTTCAACTAGGAAATTCTTGTACAAATAGGAATATGATTTCTACACTATTATAAATAGAAGGGTAGAGTGTGCATAAAAGGGGGAGAATGAAGAAGAGAATCATCAAGCTCTGACTTGTAAACACAAAAAGAGCTGAGAAGCGTATTTGAGCAATAAAAGTGTCATCCTGTAAACAAAAGAGAAAGCTGAGAAGAGTGTTTGAGTAATAAAAATATCATCCTTTTTGCGCCCGTGGACGTAGGTCGGACCAAGATCCGCCGAACCACGTTAAATCTCTTTTGTCGATTGGTGTGTTTTTTCGTCTCTTGCTAAATTTGCTTTTGGTCCCCCATAACCAAACAAATTCACTATTGAAGGGGGATTACCTCGGAGGTGATATTCCCATATTACCCCGAGACCAAAATCAGCCGTCAACAGTTGGCGCCGTCTGTGGGGAACTTCACAAAAAGCAGTTCACGTGATAAGACAAATGGCGGAGGGCGGAAATCACCAACCAGGAGGTCCGGCAATGGACTGGATGAAAAAAATGGAAGATAGCATGAGGTTTATGATGGATCGACTAGAAAGAATGGAAGGAGCAAACAACGAGAAAACTGAAACCGGGACCGGACAGAGGAGGAAAGAGAGGGAAAGAGGGAAAAGAGTAGTAGATGTAAGCGAAAACGAGGGACCCAGAAAGAGAGGCCCCTATGGGATAAGATCTGAAGTGGTAGGAAGAGAGCCACGATCAGAAGACATATGGGAAGAAGAAGAGGAGGAACAATCACCCGACCCCTCCTCCGACAGATTTTACAGCTCCGAGAGGGAAGATAGAAAGTACAACGAAGACGTACAGGAGACCCCCGGGCTTAAAGAACGCCACGCCCGGAACGACAGGCGAACAGAATGACACAGAAGGCGACACGGGGGCACAACCCGTGAAATAAAGTCTTGGCTGAGAAAAGAGATGACCAGATGGGGAGAAGGCCTCAAGACCGGCGCGGGAGACACCCGAGGCGAGGAAGAAGGGTCTCCCCTTACGGAAGAGATAAGGTCAGCACAGTTCCTGAAGTGATTTAACATGCCGACCATGGCACCATACAAAGGCCACTCCGACCCAAAATCCCACATCGAAAACTTTGTCCTCCTGATGGAAGTACATGGAGTAACGGGCGACGCCATATGCAAAGTATTTCCCTTAACTTTAGGTGGGCCCGCCATCCTATGGTTCAGAAGTCTAGCCTCAGGGAGCATCGGAAGCTTCGCGCAACTCATGAAGTCATTTGTTCGGCACTTCAAAGGGGCATGCGTCCCAAAGAAAATGATTGGAGAATTGAGACTGATGAAGCAGGGGGATGATGAGCCCCTGAGGAATTTTATTGAAAGGTACCACAATTTGGTGCTCGAGGTCGGAGCGTACGAGTCATCCGAAGCGCTGGAAAGTCTCAAGGGAGGTCTGAAGGTCGGGAAGTTGTGGACTCACCTGAGGATTCAAGACGTATCGGATTATGCCACTGCCTCGGAGTTGGCCAGGAAGTTTATCTTAATAGAGGAGGAGAAAAAGATTGCCCGTGGAATAGACACCCGAAAGACTAAGATACTCAGGTCAGACAATCAGTGGGATTCAATCAGAAATTTGAGGAGACCAACCCCGGAGCAGAAGAAACTCAGACTGACACCTCCGAGTAGTCATGCTCAAGAGATAAAGTCACATGTCCAAGTCAACCGTGTCGCGGGGAGGACATTATACACCCCCCTGAACAAACCTATGGCCCAGATAGTTCGGGAAATCCAGAATAAAGGTCTGTTGGCCGAGCCTAATTTGAAGAGGTTCCCTATTGAGGAGGGAAATAGTAGGGCTTACTGTATCTACCATAACATAAAGGGACATACCACGAATGGGTGCAGAGACCTGCGTGAGCAGGTGGAAGACTTGGTGAAAAAAGGCTATCTCAGTGAGTACATAGACCATTCGGTTTTTGAGAACGACCAAGTTGATAACGAAAGTCATCCGGTCGGATGCGTGGAATGCTGAGATGCAGAGAGGACGTATTAAGAAGAGCCTTACTTGTAGTGACCCTTGTAGAGTTGCAAGAAAGACAACGGATCCCAAAAATGTGAGTAAAACTTCTTCTGTCTTAGGCTGACATTTATTTATGCTTGTTTGTTGTGGCCCACACAATGATTTTGATATTTATTTTACGGCTCGGGTCTGCTCTTGTACCGCCGAGTCCGTTTTGTTGATATTTGTTTTACGGCTCGGGTCTGCTCTTGTACCGCCGAGTCCGTTTTGTTGATATTTGTTTTATGGCTCGGGTCTGCTCTTGTACCGCCGAGACCGATGTTTATTTCCATCTCGGGTCTGCTCTTGTACCGCCAAGATCAATGTTTTCTTTCCGGCTCGGGTCTGCTCGTGTACCGCCGAGACCGATGTTTCTTTCCGGCTCGGGTCTGCTCTTGTACCGCCGAGACCGATGTTTCTTTCCGGCTCGGGTCTGCTCTTGTACCGCCGAGACCGATGTTTCTTTCCGGCTCGGGTCTGCTCTTGTACCGCCGAGACCGATGTTTCTTTCCGGCTCGGGTCTGCTCTTGTACCGCCGAGACCGATGTTTATTTCCGGCTCGGGTATGCTCTTGTACCGCCGAGACCGATGTTTATTTCCATCTCGGGTCTGCTCTTGTACCGCTGAGATCGATGTTTCCTTCCGGCTTGGGTCTGCTCTTGTATCGCCGAGACCGATGTTTCTTTCTGACTCGGGTCTGCTCTTGTACCGCCGAGATCGATGTTTATTCGGCTCGGGGCTGGATTTCGTTCCGCCGAGGTCGCTTGATTATTCGGCTCGGGGCTGGATTTCGTTCCGCCGAGGCCACTTGTTTATTCGGCTCGGGGCTGGATTTCATTCCGCCGAGGCCGCCTGTTTATTCGGCTCGGGGCTGGATTTCATTCCGCCGAGGCCGCTTGGTTATTCGGCTCGGGGCTGGATTTCATTCCGCCGAGGCCACCTGTTTATTCGGCTCGGGGCTGGATTTCATTCCGCCGAGGCCGCTTGGTTATTCGACTCGGGGCTGGATTTTGTTCCGTCGAGGCCTTATGGTTTATTCAACTCGGGGTCGGGTTATGTCCCACCGAGTCGGCTTCTGTAGACTGGGGATGTATCATTCCCCCAGAGCCAAGTCTTTCTTTTAGCTCGGGGTCGGGTTACGTCCCACCGAGTCGGCTTCTTTGGACTGGGGATGTAATATTCCCCCAGAGCCAAATGTTCTTCTTAGGTCGGGGTCGGGTTACGTCCCACCGAGTCGATCATCATCAGCATAAGGGCAAAGCATTTTCTTCACGGGTAGATATCGGGATCCTCGTTGATTAAGCACATGAAGGTGGCAGGAAAGACCAGATCTACAGCCAATGTATTTTTCTTTGCGGTTCATGGAGTGACCACTGACGGATTCATCGGCACACCATCTTTTTTTATAGTTCCCGGCATCAACTCGCAAACTCGTTGTTACCGAGAACTAGGGGATAGCTGTTGATGGTGTTTTTAAGCACTATGATATTTAAGTAGTACGGCATGGGTAAAAGGGTAATTCCCTTCTTAATCGAAATCATTAATGTCGACCCGACCACATGAGTGAGGAGCCGAGCACTTTATGATCGGTAACCCGACCACTTAAAGATCGGATGACCGGGTAATTATCAGGTCGACAGCAACACTCTCAGTACAAAAGACTATCATGACCGACCACATGAAGACCGGGAATATGGCGGGATATGCTCCAGAGGATAAGTTATCCTACTTTCATGGGGAAAACTGATGAGTCAAAGTCCTAGTAGGATAAAGAAAGTAAAAGTAGTTTTGACTAGGAATCCTTATGGGAAAAGGGAATAATTTTGACTAGGATTCTTTATGGGAAAAGGAAATTGTTTCAACTAGGAAATTCTTGTACAAATAGGAATATGATTTCTACACTATTATAAATAGAAGGGTAGAGTGTGCATAAGAGGGGGAGAATGAAGAAGAGAATCATCAAGCTCTGACTTGTAAACACAAAAAGAGCTGAGAAGCGTATTTGAGCAATAAAAGTGTCATCCTGTAAACAAAAGAGAGAGCTGAGAAGAGTGTTTGAGTAATAAAAATATCATCCTTTTTGCGCCCGTGGACGTAGGTCGGACCAAGATCCGCCGAACAACGTTAAATCTCTTTTGTCGATTGGTGTGTTTTTCCGTCTCTTGCTAAATTTGCTTTTGGTCCCCCATAACCAAACAAATTCACTATTGAAGGAGGATTACCTCGGAGGTGATATTCCCATATTACCCCGAGACCAAAATCAGCCGTCAACAACATAGAAAAATATTGTTCGACCTAACAACACTACAATTGGCTAAGTATCTCAAAGATCCTCTGAGTCATGTAGAGGGAGAAACAGAAACAACCAAACAACTGCGAGATGAGACATGGTCGTTAGACGACTTCTTTTACAAGAACTATCTTTTGGGAGGGCTTGACAATACCATGGATAATGTATACCAAGGCATGACTTCTGCGAATATTTTCTGTGAATCTCTTGAGAATAAATACAAAACAGAGGATCTCGGACAAAAGAAATTTATCGTCGGTAGGTTCCTGGACTACAAAATGGTAGATGCAAGAACGGTAATGTCTCAGTTGGGTGAACTATAGTTGATTATTCATGAAATATTATATTAATGAATGAAATTCTGCGAGACATTTCAAGTTGCCACAATCATTGAAAAGTTACCTCAATCATGAAAAGACTTCAGAAAAAAAAAAGGAGACGAGTCTCTAAGATCTTGTTGTTCGATTGATGATCAAAGAGAACAACATGAAGTTCGAGAAAGCTAGGTACAAGACAATGGAGTCTAATGCGAACATCGTCGAGGGTGGAAAATATAACAAAAAGATAAAGAACATTGAAGCTGATTCTTCCCAAGAAAACAAGAAGTACAAAAGAAAATGCTACATCTTTAGGAAAATTAGTCACATGGCAAAGGACTGCAGAAACAAGTAGTCTCAAGACAAGGACAAGAAAAAAAAATGAGGCCCATGTCACTGAGGATGAGCAGCTAACTGATGAGATATCAGAGATGTACCTCTCAGTAGTTGTAACCGAAGCCAACTTAGTTGGGAATCCGAGAAAATAGTGGATAGACACTAGGGCTACTCGCTATATCTGTGCAGATAGTAAGATATTTTCCTTACATCAGAAGGTCGATGGTGGCGATCATTTGACTATGGAAAACTCGTCAACCTTCAGAGTGGTTATACAAGACACAATGATTCTGAAGATGACATCCGGGAAGAAGCTTATATTGCAAAATGTTCTGCATGTTCCTGATATTCGGAAGAACTTGGTTTCAAGCTCTCTCCTTATAAAGAATGGCTTTAAGCTTGTATTTATTTCTTACAAGTTTACACTGTCTAAAAATGATGTTTATGTAGGAAAATGATACCTCACTGAAGGCATTTTCAATTTCAATGTAATGACTGTCATTCGACATAAAATTTATGATAAAACTATATCTTCCGCTTATATTATTGAGTTAGAAAATATTTAACATGGTAGATTAGGGCATATTAATTATGATATAATGAGTAAACTAATTAACATGGACTTTATATCTAAATTTATAATAAATCACCAACATAAATATGAAGAATGTGTTGAAGCAAAAAATGAATAGAGTCGCATTTCACTCCATAGAAAGAAATTCTGAATTTTTGGAACTTATATACTCTGATATGTGTGATATGAATGTTGTGCAAACAAGAGGCGGTAAAAAGTACTTTGTCACTTTTATCGATGATAGCACAATATTCTGCTATGTGTATTTAATGAGGAACAAAGATGAAGCTATTGAGAGTTTTATACATTACAAGAGCAAGTTGAAAATCAAAAGAATTAGGAGTGATAGAGGAGGTGAATATAAGTCACCGTTTGGTGAATGTTATTCTAATCATGGAATTATTCATGAAACTACAGCTCCTTATTCACCTCAACAAAATGGGATTGCTGAACGAAAAAATCGTACGTTGAAAGAAATGATGAATGCCATGTTGATAAGCTCTAGATTACCCCAAAACTTGTAGGGGGCCTTGCTTTCCGCCAACTACGTTCTAAACAAGTTACCTCACAAAAGATTGGGTTAGACACCTTATGAATTGTTGAAAGGTCATGCATCTTTCTATAAATATCTGAAAGTGTGGGGGTGTCTTCCCAAAGTGATGGTTCCTAAACCTAAGAATGTGAGAATATGACCAAAAAACAAATATTTGTATATTCATTGGATATGCTCATAACAGTAGTGCGTATCAATTCTTTGTACATAAGTCTGAAATCCCTAATATCAATCCAAATATGATAATTGAGTTAATGAATGTGACATTCTTTGAAGAAACATTTTCTTGTAAGGAGAAACAAAGAACAAAGTCTCTCAAATGAACCATTGATACTGCTACAAGCAGTGATCAAGTTAACCAATATTCAGATCAACATGAAATTGTTGAAGAAAATAAACCTAAATGTAGCAAAAGAGCAAGAACATAGTCATTTGGACTTGATTTTCTGACTTACTTGTTAGAAAATGAGCATCAAAGCTATAAAGGAGATATAAATGTGGCTAGAACTCTTGTGGATCTAACTCTTCATTTATAAAAAAATATTGCCTCTAGCGTATCACAATTAGAGTATTCGAGAATCATCAGAAGTATGATGTATCTCACGAATTACACACGACCAGATATCGCTCAAGCTGTAAACAAGCTTAGTAGATATACGAGTAATCCAGGACATAACCACTGAAAAGCCATAGTAAGAGTTTTGAGGTATCTGAGGGAAACTTCAAAATATGGTATGCATTATATGAGATATTTTGATATTCTAGAGGGATACATTGATGCCAACTGGATATCTCATATAGTGGATTCTAAATCAACAAGTGGATTTATTTTCACACTTAGTGGTGTAGTCGTGTCATGGAAATCCTCCAGGCAAACATGTATTGTCCGGTCTACTATGAAATCTGAGTTCATAGCATTCGATAAAGCAACAGAAGAAGCGGAATGACTTCGAAATTTCCTAGAGGATAATCCCAATTGGCCAAAATTCAGTGTCGGCTATAAGCATACAATTTTGATAGTTAATCGGCTTTTGGGAGAGCCCAAATTATAATGTATAATGGTAAGTCTCGACACATACGTCGCAGACACAATACTGTACGACAACTGATCTCAAGCGGTATAATTTCAATAGATTATGTCAAATCAAAGAAAAACCCAGCGGATCCATATACTAAAGATTTACCTAGAGAGCAAGTTGAAAATTCATCGAAGGGGATGAACTTGAAGCCTATAAATTAAGAATTGTCACTACGGAAACCCAATATAGTTGACTGAAGATCCCAAGATCTAGGTTCAAAAGGGACAACTGAAACTTTGTACAATTCAAAACAAGTACTATAGAGTTCTATACTCTCTCCCATTCCTATAATGACATAGAGTGCTGTTTGTCAAGGTTAGGATAAACTAAGCTTTTTAATGATCACTATCTTAGGAGAAGAGTCCTAATGGAGGTAAAGTCATATTACCTTTTATAGTAGATCACATATTTCAAGTAAAAATTGAGGTCGCTTCAATGGGAATTTTGAAGGCTGTATTCCCTACAGTACTTAATAAATCCAGGATCGATGTTCATGGTCGAACTGAACACAACCGCAGAACAAGAAATGGTTGAAGTAAAGCTGTGTGATAGCTATTGTCTTGGTTTACACCAACGGCAGAACAATTCAAGACTATGGGTCACTAGTTTGCCCAGTAAATCCGATTTTCATTTACTAGGAAATGTTCTAAGCGAAAACTACCTATTCTGATGCAGTTTTATTTCACGAAAACTCTCTTTAGTGTCTGCATTAATATCAAGAGAATTTTGGGGATTGTAAGAATTTCTCTTAATATATATAGATAAATATAGGATAGATATGTCCCTTAGAAATGTCTTGTGGGAAAGGCACACATATGAAGGGACATATCCTTTAAATTAAAAGGATGCATCTCTAGACCTTTAAAGACATTAAGAAATGGTATAACCCTTAGGAGGATTACACTCTAAACCAAATGGTGCCTACAAAGGCACTCATCCATGCTTATATAAAAGTGTCTTTAGGTTCATTTTAATTCATTCAATTTTGTGGGAAAATATAGATATATTAGAGAGTCTAAAAATTAGAGAGAGTTTCCACCATTTTTTTCAAGTTCAAGTTCTTAGAGAAATGAGTGTTCCTTCAACAAAAAGCAATTAAGTTATCATGGAAGAACAATAGTCACAAGAAATCCGTTAAACACCGATGCAAGATTAATAAATTTTTAAGGATAGATGAATGTTGACTTGTATTAAATTTTCATATTCTTCAATAAATTTTCAGGTTTTTCCAAGTCTTTGTATTTATCTTTGATTGCATGTTGATAATAATAATTTAATTGAATTAAGCATGTTTTAAAATGATTAACAACATACCTTATAACCAACATTGGCTTCACTGACCATGGAAGCTGGGATCAATCTTCGCCTAACATTTCTGGACTTCAAACCAAGTAAGACTATCAGCGGTGCAATCTCTTGGAATCTAGCATTGACCTCCTTTACTTTAGACATCACCATAGAAACGAACAGAGGACTGGTTTCTTCTCCAGGCCTCTGGAAAGCTTCCGTTTGGAACTCATCCAACAAATCTTCAACATCGTAAGCCAAGTTGGGAAGTTTGGAAAGCCACATATTCACCGAATGATTCGTCGCCTGCATCTTGATGGCATCATCTAGCACTTCATTAATATTGAACAACATCTTCTTCCACCCCATCATATGGGTCTGGATCTGACCTTCACGTGCATACATAGGAAGCCAATCTGCAGAAGACAATTTTTGTAACAGCCTCTCAATTGATTCAGAACGAATGTTAGGCATTGTTTCGTTTTGGCTGTTAAAACGAAAGGAATTATCGAGAGTGAACTTAGGCATCTTCGTTTTTTTTTTTTTTTTTTTTTTTTTTTTTTTTTTTCTGTATTGACTCAAAATGGAGACCATAAACAAGTAAATACTAATCTTAACATTAGGCGAGCACCTACAAATTAAGAAAAGTCCACAAAGGAACGCTGAGAGACTTACAACCCACAAAAACAACAGAGCAATAACAAAACCGAGTGGATCCCACCGAGAACTGAGACCGAACGAGAGTCTTCTAACAAAAACAGATTCACCAATCCAATTTATATCGAATGTTAAATGAATCAAATTAAAATATGATGGATTCGTATTTGATTTGTTTATTAAACGGAACCTAATAACAAGATTCATATATTAGTTATGACATTATTCAATGACATAAATTGTCATAATTTATTTATATTAATTCTTCATATATATATAAATTACGCAACTAATAAATTTAATAAATTTATTATTAATATTAATAATATATTAATATTATTTTTGGTAGTATTGCTAAAGTTAAAGAAATTTTATTTGAAAAATAACAACTAGTAAAGAAAAATAATAAAACGAATCCTAAATAAATAAATGAATAAGTAAGTTTAAATTCATATTCGATTCGTTTATTATCTAATGAATAAACGAATTTTAACTCAAATTATTATTGTTGGCGACTTGGTCGCATAATTGGATTTTGATGACGTCAACGAGAAGGAAGACTTCGACGCGCAAACACGAAGCAATACAAAAAGTGTCGAAGCATATGGGGTGAAGAACGAGAATGTGAAGACTTGCGGCAAATTGAAGAATATATTGCGAAGTCTTAGCTTAGGATTTAAATTGTAATGTGAATTGTAATATTCAAGTGCCTAAGCTCATAGAAATCATGCACATTCACTTAGATGCATTAGGATCATGACAAAATGCCTTAAAAACCTTCATTACTATGCATTTTTGTCTGAGGCCGGCATACCAGTCCCTTACCGGTATCCACACCGGTGAGATGCTCTGTTATGTATGCTCACTAGAACCGGCATGGACCTTACCGGTCACCATACCGGTGAGCCTAACGGCTATTTCCCTTACTGGAACCGGCATGACCTAAACCGGTCTACATACCGGTGACCATACCGATCAGGCTCTTCATTGTGCACACTTACTGGAACCGGCACGGACCTTACCGGTTCTCATACCGGTTTCCATACCGGTCTAACGAATACTTGCCCAATGGTAATATAGCCGTTAGTATCCGTTGGAACCCCAGACCGGCATACCGGTCTCCATACCGGTTTCCAAACCTGTCTAGCTGAGAGTTGGGGAATACTTTGCATTTTATTATAAATAGAACCCCAACTCATTTGTGCTTGGTTAGAGACTAAAAAAACCTTCATACATATTCTACCAAGGCAAATACAAGAATGTCTTAAACCTTCATTTACTTAAACACTCATACAAGCTCACACACACTACACCTTCATATATTTTAGTAGTGAGCTTAGAACACTTGGGTTTTGCATCTCACGCAATCTTCATGATATTTGTGAGTGCTTAAGTGTGTTTCAAATATTCTTTAAACAAAAACACTTGTGGTTGTGAAATCTCATAGTTTGGGTAAAGTGTAAAGATTGTGAGTGCACCTACGAATTAAACTCAAAAGTGTAAAAGGGTTTGGAGTGCGCCTTTGCGGAAAACTCTTGGTTGCGGGTGAACACAGAAACTCGATTTTAGTGGAAATCTTCAAGCGAGGCTTGGGGGAGTGGACGTAGGCACGGTTGGCCGAACCACTATAAATCGCGGTGTCGTATTTCTCTTTCCCTTAACTTTTACTTATTTGCAAGTTTATTTACATTTATATAATTGAATAGAAAACTTGCATATATGTTATTATTTGCAATAGATAAAATTAACCTAAGAGCCTATTTGGTAATAAGAGCTTAAAATCGGCAAAGATTTTATAATTCCGCATTTATAGCGATAACCCAATTCACCTCCCTTTTGGGTATAGAGATTGATTGTCGCTATTACTTGTAGGGAATTTCAATTATCCCTAGAAAGCAGAGACTTGACTTCTAAATGTTTGTCATGGGACCCATACGATTTTTATTATTTCAAAAATATTATTTTTCCCTCCGCACACGTCTGATTTCATTCTTGAATAGACAAAAGTTGTGCCACAGCGTAAAACTTTTGCCTACCGTCCTGATCGGGTCTTGTCTCAGCCTATCTCAATTAAGGTTTGACACAATTTTCTCAATTTGTTTTTTTTGAATCGAGATGATTTTTTCAGATCGAATGGTTCAAGATTTGAGAATTTATAGATTAAAATTCAAGATTTGGGATAGTCTTTTGTATGAATTTCAGCTCGATATTTTATTAGGACAAGAAAACGTCCTTAATTTCAACCGAAATTTTTATTCTTAACGAGCTTTCATCTTGAATCTCATATCGAATACAACAAAAAAATTAGCCGTGTTTATTATAGAATTTATAATGTTAAAGTTTTAAAAATAATTAAGGAACTATTTTTTATCAAATAGATAATAAAAAAACATTGTTTTTAGTCCCAATAAATAAAAATAATTACCATTTAAATCGTATTGATTTTAATTATACCGCCTTGAAACGAGTGATCACAACCGTAAAATATAGGAAATCTCTTTTCCAGGCGAAAGTTCGAAAAATCACAATTTTTTTAAAGAAAATTATCTTCCATCTATTTTAAATTATCATTTTTCGTTTCCAAATATATCAATTTTCACCTTTTTAATGTGAAAAAATTAACAATTTTTTGTATATTTTCGGGTGAAATATGATGACTTTTTTGAGTGGAAAAATACCAATGATTAAAAACTCGGATCGGACCGGTCGATCAGATCGATTAAACTGGGACCTAGTCCAAGGTCTAGTTTGGGTGACCCCTCTAAACCTGGATTTCAACGAATCGGCAGAAAAATCGCCAACCCAACTGGTTCAACCGGTGAACTGGGGACTTGATCCGAATCAGGCAAGGTTTTGTTCTGATTTTTTTTTTTTAAAAAAAAAAAATTTGTTTTTGATTTTTTATATATTTTGTTTTTGTTAAAAATAATAAAAATATAGTTAAACACTAACCCCGGGTCAATCCCTTGTTCGATCAGAATCGAGCCCATAACCCGTGACCCTCTCACCAGACCGGGTCGATGGACCGGTCCATGTTTTAAAATATCGGGAAAATACATACTTTTATAACATTAGCCAAGAAGTGGCAGAAAATGGCAGCAATGAGGCGGAGGAGAATTTCCTTTCCAAGAAGTGCTGCTGCGCAGAAGTCATCAGTAGCCAATAAGGGTCATTTCATTGTGTACACATCTGATGAAAAAAGGTTCAGCATTCCGTTAGAGTATCTCAGCAGAAGTGTCTTTGTAGAGCTACTAAGAATGTCTGAAGAGGAATTCGGACTTCCATCCGATGGACCTATCATACTACCTTGTGATAGTACTGTTGACGGCGGATTTTGGTCTCAGGGTAATATGGGAATATCACCTCCGAGGTAATCCTCCTTCAACGGTGAATTTGTTTGGTTTATGGGGGACCAAAGGCAAATTTAGCAAAAGACAGAAAAACACACCAATGGGCAAGGATATTTAACGTGGTTCGGTGGATTTTATGATCCGACCTACGTCCACGGACAAGAACAAGATGGTACTTCTTTATTACTAAACACACTTCTCGGGACTCTTCTTTGTTTTTACAAATCAGAGCTTGATGATTCTTTTTCCCTCACTCTTGTGATGATTTTCAGATGTCCTTTACATATGCTCTACCCTCCTATTTATAATAATACAGAAATCAGACTCCTATTTGCATAAGAAATCCTATTTGAACTCAATCTTCTCTTCTTGTAAGGATTCCTGATCCGGTATTGCCTTCTTCTTCCGTATTCCCTTTTGGATTCTGACTCCTTCTCCTTGTGAAAGTAGGATAACTTGTTAGCTTATCCGTAAGAATAAGGTATCTTATCTTCTGGAGCACGTCTCGCCATATGCTCGGTCTTCATGAGGTCGGTCATAATGGTCATTTGAATCGGGAATGCTGCTACCGATCTGATAATGTTCGGTCATCCGAACCAAAGTGGTCGGTCACCTATCATCAAGTGCTCAGTCTCTACCTGTTGGCTTTATAACACTCATGTGGTTGGGTCGGCATTTAATAATCTCGATCAAGAAGAGAGTTACCCTTTTACCTCTGCCGCACTGCTTAAATATCATAGTGCTTAAAAACACCATCAACATCTATCCCCTAGTTCTCGGTAACAACGAGTTTGCGAGTTGATGCCGGGAACTATAAAAAAAAGATGGTGTGCCGATGAATCCGTCGGTGGTCACTCCAGGAACCGCAGAGAAAAATCCTTGGCTGCAAATCTGGTCATTCCTGCCACCCTCATGTGCTCAGTCAACGAGGATCCCGATATCTACCCGTGGAGAAAATGCTTTGCCCTTATGCTGATGACGATCGACTCGGTGGGACGTAACCCGACCCCGAGCTGAGAAGAACATTTGGCTCTGGGGGAATGTCACATCCCCAGACCAATAGAGGGCCGACCATGGGGGAGATGCTCCGATCCCATGCCGATGATAAGTCTCTCGGTGGGACGTATCCCGACCCCGAGCTGAAGAAAGACTTGGCTCTGGGGGAATGTTACATCCAGAGTCCAAAGAAGCCGACTCGGTGGGACGTAACCCGACCCCGAGCTGAAGAAAGATGGCTCTAGGGGAATATTACATCCCCAGTCTAAAGAAGCCGACTCGGTGGAACGAAATCCAGCCCCGAACCGAATAAACAAGCGGCCTCAGCGGAACGAAATCCAGCCCCGAGCCGAATAAACAAGCGGCCTCGGCGGAATGAAATCCAGCCCCGAGCCGAATAAACAAGCGGCCTCGGCGGAATGAAATCCAGCCCCGAGCCGAATAACCAAGCGGCCTCGGTGGAACGAAATCCAGCCCCGAGCCGAAAATGAACATCGGTTTCGGCGGTACAAGAGCAGACCCGAGCCGGAAATAAACATCGGTCTCGGCGGTATAAGAGCAGACCCGAGCCGGAAAGAAACATCGGTCTCGGCGGTACAAGAGCATACTCGAGCCGGAAAGAGAGATCGGTCTGGAAAGAAACATCGATCTCGGCGGTACAAGAGCAGACTCAAGCCGGAAAGAGACATCGGTCTCGGCGGTACAAGAGCAGACCCGAGCCGGAAAAAGACATCGGTCTCGGCAGTACAGGAGCAGACCCGAGCCGAAAAGAAACATCGGTCTCGGCGATACAAGAGCAGACCCGAGCCGGAAGGAAACATCGGTCTCGGCGGTACAAGAGCAGAACCGAGCCGTAAAACAAATATCAAAACCATTGTGTGGGCCACAACAAACAAGCATAAATAAATGTCAGCCTAAGACAGAAGAGGTCTTACTCACATTTTTGGGATCTGTTGTCTTTCTTGCAACTCTACAAGGGTCACTACAAGTAAGGCTCTTCTTAATACATCCTCTCTGAATCTCAGCATTCCACGCATCCGACCGGATGACTTCCGCTATCAACTTGGTCGACCTCAAAAACCGAATGGTCTATGTACACACTGAGATAACCTTCTTTCACCAAGTCTTCCACCTGCTCCCGCAGGTCTCTGCACCCATTCGTGGCATGTCCCCTTACGTTATGGTAGATACAGTATGCCCTACTATTTCCCTCCTCAATCGGGAACCTCCTCAAATTAGGCTCGGCCAACAGACCTTTATCCTGGATTTCCCGAACTATCTGGTGAAATCCCTGACGATCGGTGATTTCCATCTTCTGCCATCGTCTTACTACGCGAGCTGCTTTTTGTTGAGTCCCCACAGACGGCACCAACTGTTGACGGTGGATTTTGGTCTCAGGGCAATATGAAAATATTACTCCCGAGACAATCCTCCCTCAATAGTGAATTTGTTTGGTTATGAGGGACCAAAAGCAAATTTAATAAAAGACAGATAAATGCACCAATTAACAAGGAGATTTAACGTGGTTCGGCGGATCTTGGTCCGACCTACGTCCACGGGCGCAAAAAGGATGATACTTTTATTACTCAAACACGCTTCTCAGCTCTGATTCTTGTTTTTACAAGTCTGATCTTAATGATTCTGATCTTGACTCTGATCTTCATTCTCAATGCTCTCCACTTCCAACTTGTTCTCCTCTTATACACACTCTACCATTCTATTTATAATAGTGTAGAAATCATATTCCTATTTGTATAAGAACTTCCTAGTTGAAACAATTTCATTTTCCCATAAGGATTCCTAGTCAAAAACTATATTCACTTCCCCATACCCTATTAGAATAGGATAACTTATCTCCTTACCCCATAAGAACAGGATAACTTATCCCTTTATCCCATAAGAATATGATAACTTATCCCTTTACCCCATAAGAATAGGATAACTTATCCCCTTATCCCATAAGAATATGATAACTCATCTCTGGAACATATCTCGCTATCTGGTCGGTCTTCATGAGGTCGGTCATGATAGTCCTTTGGTCTCAGGGTAATATGGGAATATCACCTCCGAGGTAATCCTCCTTCAACGGTGAATTTGTTTGGTTTATGGGGGACCAAAGACAAATTTAGCAAAAGACAGAAAAACACACCAATGGGCAAGGATATTTAACGTGGTTCGGTGGATTTTATGATCCGACCTACGTCCACGGACAAGAACAGGATGGTACTTCTTTATTACTAAACACACTTCTCGGGACACTTCTTTGTTTTTACAAATCAGAGCTTGATGATTCTTTTTCCCTCACTCTTGTGATGATTTTCAGATGTCCTTTACACATGCTCTACCCTCCTATTTATAATAATACAGAAATCAGACTCCTATTTGCATAAGAAATCCTATTTGAACTCAATCTTCTCTTCTTGTAAGGATTCCTGATCCGGTATTGCCTTCTTCTTCCGTATTCCCTTTTGGATTCTGACTCCTTCTCCTTGTGAAAGTAGGATAACTTGTTATCTTATCCGTAAGAATAAGGTATCTTATCTTCTGGAGCACGTCTCGCCATATGCTCGGTCTTCATGAGGTCGGTCATAATGGTCCTTTGAATCGGGAATGCTGCTACCGATCTGATAATGTTCGGTCATCCGAACCAAAGTGGTCGGTCACCTATTATCAAGTGCTCAGTCTCTACCTGTTGGCTTTATAACACTCATGTGATTGGGTCGGCATTTAATAATCTCGATCAAGAAGAGAGTTACCCTTTTACCTCTGCCGCACTGCTTAAATATCATAGTGCTTAAAAACACCATCAACAAGTACTTTCTTGAATTTTATCATATCTTTGGTTAAAGAATTCATGTCTGAGGATCTAGAAAAAGCTTTGCTAACTTCTCTGTCAACGTGCCATTTCTCAGCTTCATCTTCGGTTGCTCTAGGACATAGCCTTCAACAAACACTTATTTATAGCTATTAGACTTGGTGTATACATTTTATAATTTTGATGGAATATACTTGCTTCTGTTCCGTAAATATATAATGAAAACTTTTGTTTCATACATTCTGTCTCCAAATGAATGGCTTAATTTTACTTGTATTCAAACTTATCTCTATATTAGTTTGGTCAGTCACCAAGATTCAACAACAGAAGTCATCCTCACACTCTTGTATTACTTGTATTAATGTTTGCTACAAGATTTCTGAAAATTAAGAGTTTACCAAACCAAACAAATATTTTTTTTCTATTAACTGGTGTCCGCTATATGTATATTTTGATGTCATTTTGCTCTATCATGAATTATTGTCTCATTAAACTTAATAGAATATAGATCTCACTTTATAATTTCTTTTCATGCTAAGCTTAGGTATTCCCCGTCGTCACTTGACATATGGTTGAAATTAATAGTTTATCAGCAAAAAATTAAGAATATATGATTAAGGATTACTTATTCAGATTTTGAATGATTATGTGATAATAGTTAAAAGGTTTTACTTTTAATTTGAAATAATTACAGCAAAAGACTGTTGGATAAGCATTTTGAGGCTCAATTTTAATCATGGTCCACTTCGTGTTAGTGGTTGTTATTGAATGATTCAGATACTCCTCCGTGAGTACTTCGAAATGGTATATTCATATGCTTAAAATGATGCTTGGGTGAATGAGAAATTGTTGCTCAAAGTTCACCCATTGGTGTTGGAAAATCAAGAGAAGTTAGCTTGTCCCACATGGGAAAGCTATAGAGGGAAAATTGTGCTTATATATGATTGCTCATATGTAGATGGGTAAGAGTTATAAGGATAGAGGCTCTCTCTACGTGAGCGGGGAGGGGGGGGTGCAAATCAAATCCGAATCAAGCTTGGCTCGTGTGCACCTGCGTACACGAATGCCGGACCAAATTGTGCGGGCCTGGCCCAGCCAATTTTTGCATGTCTCTTTAATTTTTCAAAGCCTTTTAAAGTTCCATAACAATTGAATTAATGACATTAATCAACTTGGTGGTTACAAGCAATAGAAGGTCTCACACTCTTGTGATTAATTGGCATGTTAATTTCTTTAAAAGTGTGGAAGTGTATACAGAAAACAAGTTCTTGTTAGGAGAGTTCAAACACTTCAGTTGTTCGTTGCAGTCGAATTTGGTGGTGCCCAATTTCGTCTATTTTCCGTTGCATCCTGGGAAACAGACGTCTCACGTTCTACTGCACCAATCGGTAGGGGACGAATTGTTTTAAGGAGATTGTTGCTGCTGCATCAACAAGCCTCGGAATTCTCTCGGTTCGCGCTGCTTTCGTGCTGGTGTTTTACTGTCGACCGTTTTACTTATTTCTCATTCTCTATCTGTACTTGTCCTGTTGCTATTCTGTTTATTGTATCGCTTTCGTTAATTGTATCATTTCTGTTTAGCTTACTGTTTGTTCAAAGTCCATTATAAGAACACAGTAACCAAATAAGTTGTAATAGTCTTAAAACAAATTCGACTCTGTGGATATGAAAAACAGTCCAAACACAGTAGATCCGAATGTGGAAGCCTCTTCGGCTGGGCAGAATGTAGTGGCAGCCCCCGTGGCTGACCAAAGTGCAGTGGCAGCCTCTTCGGCTGGCCAACTTGCTTCAGCCTCTGGGCTTAATATGGCAGCCGTTGTGGCTGGCCAAGGTGTTGATGCCTCTGTGGCTAGACAACCTGTTGGACATGTGAGCCATGCCAATCCTGCTGCGGAAAAACCTGAAAAATTCAGTGGTCAGAATTTCAAACGGTGGCAACAAAAAATATTTTTCTACTTGACCACGTTGAACCTTGCTAGGTTTCTAAAGGAAGATGCTCCTGTACCCAAAGAGGGTGAGAATGATATTCAAGTGATAAGTGCCATAGATGCTTGGAAGCATTCTGAATTCCTATGTAGGAATTATGTGCTGAATGGGTTGAGTGATTCCTTGTACAGTGTGTATGCCGGAATGAAAACAGCAAAAGGGCTTTGGGAATCTTTAGACCGAAAATATAAAACTGAGGATGCCGGTACTAAGAAATTTGTCGTAGGCCGTTTCCTAGATTTTAAGATGGTTGATTCCAAAACTGTGTTAAGTCAAGTACAAGAATTACAGATTATTCTAACAGAAATTCATGCTGAGGGGATGGTTTTAAGTGAAACCTTCCAAGTAGCCTCGATAATTGAAAAACTACCACCTGGTTGGAAAGATTTTAAGAATTATCTAAAGCATAAGCGAAAAGAAATGAGCATTGAAGACTTGGTTCTTAAGCTTAGAATTGAGGAAGATTACAGAGTATCTGACAAGAGAGGAATAACTCATGAGGCCAAAGCAAATGTTGTTGAACATGGCCATAAGAACAAGAACCCTAAAAACAAAGGGTCAAAGATGGGCCCTAAAGGAGGAGTTTCCAAGAAATCCAAATTTCAAGGAAGATGTTTCAACTGTGACAAAATGGGTCACAAGTCTTCTGAGTGCAGACTGCCGAAGAAGAAAAAGAATCAAGAGGCTAATGTGATGGAAAACATGACTCAAGATGTTTCAGACATTAACCTTTCAGCTGTGGTTTCTGAGGTGAATTTGGTAGGTTCTAACCCAAAAGAGTGGTGGATTGACACTGGTGCCACTCGACATGTGTGCTCGGACAAGAGCATGTTTTCTTCATTTGAGCCTACTGGTAATGGGGAAAAATTATACATGGGAAATTCAGCAACATCTGAGATTGAAGGTCAAGGCAAGGTGATTCTGAAGATGACCTCTGGGAAAGAGTTGACTTTGAACAACGTTCTGTATGTACCAGAAATACGGAAGAATCTTGTGTCTGGATCACTTCTGAACAAGCACGGATTCCGGATGGTGTTCGAGTCTGATAAAGTAGTTTTAACTAAAAATGGGATGTATGTGGGAAAAAAGTATGTAACTGATGGGCTCTTTAAGCTCAATGTAATGATTGTTAAACCTAAGAATATCAATAAAGCTAGTTCTTCTGCTTATATTGTTGAGTACTCTAATCTATAGCATGGTAGATTATGACATGTTAATTTTAATTCATTACGGAAATTAATTAACATGAACCACATTCCCAATTTTAAAATTGATAACAAACATAAGTGTGATACTTGTGTTGAGGCAAAACTAACTAGATCATCTTTTCATAGTATTGAAAGAAACTCTGAACCACTTGATCTAATACATACCGATGTATGTGATTTTATTCAATACACTCAAGAGGTGGTAATAAATTTTTATTACCTTTATTGATGATTGCACGGGATTTTGCTATGTGTATTTGATGAAACAAGGACGAAGCTATAGAGAAATTTATTCTTTATAAGAATGAAGTTGAGAACCAACTGAATAAAAGAATAAGGAGTTAAGAAGTGATCGTGGTGGTGAGTATGTTTTTCTTTTGTATCACTTTGTGAACAAAATGGAATCATACATCAAACCACAGCTCCTTATTCACCTCAATCCAATGGGATTGCAGAACGTAAGAATCGTACCTTGAAAGAGATGATGAACGCTATGTTAATTAGCTCTGGCTTACCTCAGAATATGTGGAGAAGCTGTTTTATCAGTCACTATTACCTTTTAAATAATGTACCTGGAAAGAAGCAGGAAAAACTCCTTATGAAATGTGGAAAGGAATAGTACATTCCTATAAATTTCTTCGAGTGTGGGGGTGTCTTGCCAAGGTAGTCATTCATCCACCTAAGAAGGTGAAGATAGGACCAAAAACAGTTGATTGCATTTTCATAGGATATGCACATAACAGTAATGCTTATCGATTTCTTGTGCATGAGTCTAATATACCAGATATTCACAAGAATATGATAATGGAGTCGAGGAATGCATCCTTTTTCGAATACGTTTTTCCTTGTAAAACTAATTCGAATTCAAATGTGCATAAACGGGTACATGAGACTATCATTGAAAATAGTCAGGACCGAGAACAAATAAATGTTCCGGAGGATCAACAAGTTGTTGAACTTGAACCAAGACGTAGCAAAAGAGCTAGAACGGAAAAATCATTTGGTCCAGATTTTTTGACATTTTTGCTAGAAAATGATCCTCAAAGCTATAACGAAGCTTAAGGTCAGTTGATGGTGCTTTGTGGAAAGATGCCATCAATAGTGAATTGAATCCATCTTACAAAATCACACATGGGAGTTAGTGGATCTTCCTTCAGGATGTAAACCGTTAGGGTCCAAGTGGATTTTCAAAAAGAAAATGAAGGCAGATGGATCAATTGACAAGTACAAAACAAGACTTGTAATTAAAGGTTACAGACAACGTGAAGGTCTTGATTACTTTGATACTTATTCTCCTGTAACGAGAATAAATTCCATAAGGATGATACTAGCGATTGCAGCTTTGCGCAATCTTGAGGTACATCAGATGGATGTGAAAACAGCCTTTCTGAATGGAGATTTAGATGAAGAAATCTACATGGAACAACCTGAAGGCTTTATAGCTCCAGGACAAGAAAGAAAGTCTGTAAGTTAGTTAAATCCTTGTATGGATTGAAACAAGCTCCGAAACAATGGCATAAAAAGTTGATGACACCATGTTGGCAAATGGTTTCAAAACCAATGAATGTGATAAATGCATTTATGTCAGAGAGACAGAAGTTGGCTATGTCATTTTATGTCTCTACGTTGATGACATATTGATTGTCGGGAGTAATATTAAAATGGTGAAATCTACCAAGAATATGCTAAAATCTAAGTTTGACATGAAAGACATGGGTCTAGCAGATGTCATTCTGGGAATAAAGATCTCGAGAAGTTCAGATGGACTTATTCTTGATCAGTCGCACTATGTGGACAAGATTCTTGGTAAATTCAACAATGATGATTCTGCTGTGGCTAGAACTCCTTTAGATGTGAGTCTACACATATCAAAGAATATGGAGATGGTATATCTCAAGTAGAATACTCTAGAGTTATCGGGAGTTTGATGTACCTATCGAGTTGTACAAGGCCTGATATAGCCTGTACAGTAAACAAGCTCAGCAGATATACGAGAAATCCAGGGGTTGATCACTGGAAAGCAATAGTGAGAGTACTTAGGTACTTACGTTTTACTCGTAATTATGGGTTGTACTATCATAGATATCCAGCTGTAGTCGAAGGATACAGTGATGCTAATTGGATATCTGATATGAAAGACTCAAAGTCTACCAGTGGCTATGTGTTTACACTAGCAGGTGCAGCTATATCGTGGAAATCCTCCAAACAGACTGTGATAGCCAGATCTACAATGGAATCAGAATTCATTGCATTAGACAAGTGTGCTGAAGAAGCAGAATGGCTTCGAAATTTTCTAGAGGATATTCCAAGTTGGCCTAAGCCAATGCCAGCAATTTGCATTCATTGCGATAGTCAATCTGCAATTGGAAGGGCACATAACAATATGTATAATGGTAAGTCTAGACATATTCGTCGTAGACACAATACCGTTAGACAATTACTCTCTACTGGAGTTATTTCGATTGACTATGTAAGTCAAAGGATAACATTGCGGATCCGCTAACCAAAGGGTTAAATAGAGAGTTGGTTGTGAAATCATCGAGGGGAATGGGACTAAAGCCCATTAGATAAATGTTTATTACGAAGGAAAACCAACCTTATTGACTGGAGATCCCAAGATCTAGGTTCAATTGGACAACCTACTCGTAAAAGACATAATTGGTTCACTGTGGGGGGTTTACCCTCTAGTCCATTCCTATGGTGAAATGAAATAGTGATGCTCGTATGGATTGAGGTTAAGTAAAGGCTTTTAATGATTCTTATGCGTCGGGAATCCGAGCAGAGTATTACGAGATGCTCTTAAATAAGAAATCACCTATGTGAGAGAGAAGTGGGCCGCTTCAAAGGGAATTGTACGGGGCACAATTCTTAGAAACTCTTGCAGAACCAGGTTGATGTTCATGGCCAAAATGAGCATAACAATGAGAACTCAGATGTGTTAGGTAAAACAACTGTGTGATATATGTTCTCCATTTACATGAACGGCAATACAGTTCAATGACACCGCGTCCACTGTAAACCAGTAAATGAGATATATTTTCACAAGGGAAGGTTCAAAGGCTGAGGCCTACCTATCCTATGCAGGTGTTGAACCGTTGACTCTTCTAGGTCAAAATAAAATGTTTTATAAAATAATTTTATTCGACGTTTTTCGCCAATTTCATTCATGTGGGGGATTGTTGGAAAATGCTTATAAGTAAGCATTTTGAGGCTCAATTTTAATCATGGTCCACTTCGTGTTAGTGGTTGTTATTGAATGATTCGGATACTCCTCCGTGAGTACTTCGAAATGGTATATTCATATGCTTAAAATGGTGCTTGGGTGAATGAGAAATTGTTGCTCAAAGTTCACCCATTGGTGTTGGAAAATCAAGAGAAGTTAGCTTGTCCCATATGGGAAAGCTATAGAGGGAAATTTATGCTTATATTATTGCTCATATGTAGATGGGTAAGAGTTATAAGGATAGATGCTCTCTCTACGTGCGCGGGGGGGGGGGGGGGGTGCAAATCAAATCCGAATCAAGCTTGGCTCGTGTGCACCCGCGTGTCCTGCGTACACGAATGCCGGACCAAATTGTGCGGGCCTGGCCCAGGGCGTGACTTCCACAGATGCCCGCGTGAAAACAAGTTCTTGTTAGGAGAGTTTCAACACTTCAGTTGTTCGTTGCAGTCGAATTTGGTGGTGCCCAATTCGTCTATTTTCCGTTGCATCCTGGGAAACAGACGTCTCGCGTTCTACTGCACCAATCGGTAGGGGACAAATTTGTTTTAAGGAGATTGTTGTTGCATCAACAAGCCTCAGAATTCTCTCGGTTCGCGCTGCTTTCGTGCTGGTGTTTTACTGTCGACTGTTTTACTTATTTCTCATTCTCTGTCTGTACTTGTGCTGTTGCTATTCTGTTTATTGTATCGCTTTCGTTAATTGTATCATTTCTGTTTAGCTTACTGTTTGTTCAAAGTCCATTGTAAAAACACAGTAACAAATATAAGTTGTAATAAAGACCATATTATATGGGGTCTTTTCAAGTAAAAAAACAAAAAAAAAATTAAATTAAATAAAAAATAAAGAAGAAGATTCTCCTCAAGAATCTATGCAGAAAAGGTTAAGTAATGACGATTGCACAAAAGGCATGTGGATAGAGTGCAAAATTGCTGCAAAAGTCGATACATTCTTTATGTTGGACTTCACAAGAAACATTCTTCTGTTAGTTACTTGACATAATAAAATAAAAAAAAATAAATTTAATGCATGAGTTCTTGGGGTCATATGGATTAAACTATAATTATATAGGTTTCAGTTTGTTTTCAAACAAAGCATTGACATGTGTATGATAGATTGTAATTTTTATTGTTCATGTAGTTATATATATATATATAAATATATATATATATATATAATCAGACTCCAGTTAACATAAAATCCATATTCAACTAAAAGATAGAAGAATTTTTTGTCCCTTACAATATACATAAATTTCACATGAACTTTACTCGCATACATAAAGTCCACATGAACTTTATCTGTTGTAAATGTGAATTTTAATAGGGGAATTTTTTTAGAGCCGAGAGCAATTTCTTTAAAGAAACAAGATCACTTATATTTCTAATAGAGTTGATGGCCTCAGTGTTAATTCTTTTTCGTACTTGAGTTTCCGAGCAATAGTATTTTGTTGGGTGTGAGTATACCAATTGGTTTTGTGTAAAACCGATTGAGACAGAATTTATGGGCTTGTTTTATCCTGAGGACGGCAGGGCTGACATACTGTTAGCACAAATTCCAGATAGAGCCGCGAAACGTCTTAAAGAAAGCAACCTAATCCGCGACTCAAGTCTACTTGAATTTTTATATTCCCGGTGAACGGTAATATTTTTCTTATTTATGCAAATTGTTCTAACATTATTTGATCCTGAGTGTGTGTATATATGGTTGAGTTGAGACAATTTCATTTCAATTCGAGTCATCGCCATTTTAGACCCACTTGGCAGGAAGAAATCAAAATGGTAGCGCTGCTATGGTCCACCACCATGTGCTGAGTTATAGCCCTTTGTCTCTGGTTTCACATGGTTTTGTTTTTCATGAATCCCGGCTGAAGAGATACAAATATTGAATCCCTGCAAATGACTATTTAGTAGGCCAAAACTGATGATGGACAAGCCTGGTACAGGGAGACAATTGCTCAACTAACTAACAAGTGACAATGGCCTATCTTGAATATTTGATTCTTATCAGAAACTAAACACAATCACAAATCCAGCGCTCTCTTTGCTTCAATGATCACATGGCCATAGATCCCATCAACCCGGCACCAAAGAAACATGGGCATATAATGCTGTCTTTGCTCAACACTATATATATGACCAAACTCCTATTGCTTCTGCACCACAACACAAAATCTACTTACCAAGAAATCTGATCTCCAAACATGATCAACTCGAAAAGGCTCGTTCAATTAGCCAGGAAGTGGCAGAAACTGGCTGCAATGAAGCGGAGGAGAATTTCCTTCCCAAGAAGTTCTGCTGCACAGAACTCATCAGTTGCCAACAAAGGCCATTTTGTTGTCTACACGAATGATAACAGGAGATTCACAGTTCCACTAGAATATCTCTGCAAAAGTGTCTTCATAGAGCTACTAAGAATGTCTGAAGAAGAATTCGGACTTCCATCCGATGGACCTATCACTCTGTCTTGTGATAGTACTTTCTTGAACTATGTCATTTCATTAGTAAAAGGAAGCATGCCTGAGGATTTAGAGAAAGCTTTGCTAACTTCTTTGTCAACATGCCATTTTTCGGCTTCATCTTCTCTTGGTGTAGAACATAGGCATCAGCAAAGACTTATTTATAGCTATTAGACTTGGTGTATACACTTCACAATTATGATGTAAATATCAAATGAAGAATTTTTGTTTCATAAATTCTGTCCCCAGATAACTGGCTTAATCAATCTTGCATCAGTGATACAAATTCATCTCTAGATTAAAGATTCAGTAAAAGAAGTCATCCTCACACCCTTCTGTTACAACATGCTTTCCTCATCAATATGTACACACATATGTATATGACCAAACCACAACACAATATCTCCTTACCAAAAAATTTCTCTCTTTACAGCTTCTAGTTCCAGTTCCTTTACAAATCATCACTCCACAATCATGATCAACTCAAAAAGCCAGAAAGTGGCAGAAAAAAGGCTGCAATGAAGCGGCAGAGGATTTCCTTCCCAAAGTGGTGCAGCACAGAGGTCATCAGTTGCTGATAAAGGCCATTTTGTTGTCTGCACAGCTGATAACATGAGATTCAAAGTTTCTCTCGAACATCTGAGCAGAAATGTCTTCATAGAGATAGTAAGAATGTCTGAAGAGGAATTCGAAATTCCTTCCGATGGACATATCACTCTGCCCTGTGATAGTAGTTCTTTTAGTTATGTCATTTCATTGGTTAAAGAATGCATACTTGAGCATCTGGAAAAAGCTTCGGTAACTTTTCTCTCGACGTGCCATTTCTCAACTTCATCTTCTCCTACGAATTCTAATATCAAATGAAAACTTTTGTTGCATAATTTATGTCCCAATTTGTTGTGATTTTCTTATCATTCTAGAATGTGTTTGAGGAAAAACCGAAATCGTTTCTATTACTTACAAGAATAGAATACAAGTGTTTAAACTTTACAAATCAAAAACCTCAATTAACACTCTCTCAACACACATTTTGGGATGCTAACAACTGAGATTCAAGCTTCATTTTATAGGGTAAAAACGTGTGCTACAGTGCCACACGTTTTTGCCAACTCAAAGCCATCCCTAAAATCATGACAATCACCACCTAAAGTTGTCTTGGCAACTTCTTCATTAGTCTTCAAAAGTTGATTGATTGTTGATGCTTGCTGGAAAGATATGCATGGCTAATGCATGCATGCTGGTTCCCACACAATTGAATGCCTAAATTTTACTAGAACTGATTGAATGGAATTCATCTACATAAAAAACTTTTTCAGATGCCGAGATTCAAGTAAATCTCCCTCTAAATTTTTAATCCACTACGATCAGTTCAAGAAACTCTTCAAGATGGCAAGCAAAAGGGAAAATTTGTTGTCATCAAAAGGAATAGAATTTTCATTACCTCAAAATGTACTACAACATCATTGCTTGCTAATAAGGGCCACTTTGTTGAGCACAAAAATCCTCTTGTCAGGCAGATCACAAGCATCTCTTGGGTCAAGTGTATTTGGTTACATATTAAAAAATGATTAATTGCTAGGAAATTTTTGTTCTTGGAGCATGATGCTATGACAATGATCAATAAATCTATTTTTATCGTGTGATTGATAAAGTTTGTTGTGAATTTAAGCCATCACAAATTGTAGACCCACTTGGCACAAGAAGAAATCAAAATGGTGCCCTGCGATGGTCCACCGCCATGTGGAGAGTTATTGCCATTTGTCTCTGGTTTCACATGGTTTGGCTTTGCTAAAGTCCCGGCAGAATAGAAGCAGCATCAAATCAACTGTCTAAGACAGTCAATGCACAAGACTGGCAGAAGAAGACACTAGCTCAACTAACTTACAAGTGACAAAGGCCTACCTTGAATTTATGATTCTTATCAGAAACTATACACAATCCCAAGTCCAACAATCTATTTGTTTCAATGATCACATGGGCATGCATCTCATCACCTAAACATGGAGAAACAAAAGCATATGATGCTGTCTTTCCTCATTAATATATATAAGTTCTAATTCACATTGCTTCTGCACCACAACACAACATCTTCTTATCAAGAAAATCAAATCTCTAGAACTTCTTTGTTCAGAATTCTTCATTCTACAAACATGATTAACTCAAAAAGGCTCATTCAATTAGTCAGAAAGTGGCAGAAAATGGCTGCAATGAAGCGGAGGAGAATTTCCTTCCCAAGAAGTTCAGCTGCACAAAACTCATCAGTTGCCAACAAAGGCTACTTTGTTGTTTATACAACTGATAACGTGAGATTCATAGTTCCGTTGGAATATCTCAGCAGAAGTGTCTTTATTGTGCTCTTCAGAATGTCTGAAGAAGAATTCGGACTTCCATCCGATGGACCAATCACTCTGCCTTGTGATAGTACTTTCTTGAATTATGTCATGTTATTGGTTAAAGGATGCATGCCTGAAGATCTAGAGAAAGCTTTGCTAACTTCTCTATCAACGTGCCATTTCTCTGCTTCATCTTCTGTTTCTCTAGGACAAACCCATCAACAACACTTATTTGTAGTTATTAGATTCAATGAATCATTTTACTGTGTAAATGTAGATATTTTCTTCAGTTCTGTAAATACCAAATGAAAATTTTGTTCATAATTTGTGTCCCCAAAAGAATGCTTAATATTACTCGCACCAATTATACCAATTCATCTCTATATTAATTTGTTCTGTGACAGATTTCCCTCCTCACACACTTGTCTTTCTTCGGCAAATACTGTTGTATCAGCAAAAATGATGAAATTTGACTAACCGTTATCTCATACAAGTCTCTAGCTGTTGAATGTTTTTGCACATGAGTCCATTGTTGTAATAGAAAACAGAGGATTCTCCACAAGAAACTATGCAGAAAAGGTTACGCAATGACAATTGTACAGCCAATGTGGATAGACTGCAAAGTTGTGGCGAAAGTCAAATTCTTTTTCTATGCTGGTCTTATTTCACAAGAAACATGCTTCTGCTAGTTACTTGACAAATAGTTAATGCATGAATTTTAAAGCAATAATCCTGCTTTCAAATTCAAAGTAGTTCTCCCTCTAGGATTTTAATCCACCATGATGATTTCAAAGAAACTCTTCAAAATGGCAAGCAAATGGGAAATTTTACTGTCATGAAAAGAAAAGGTAATTTGCTGCTTATCATTACCCATTTTCCATACTGCTGATCAAAAGTGATTCTCACATTGAACATGGTGCTGCTGAGGATCTTGAAAAACCTTTGCTGATGTCTGTTGTTTCCACTCGCTGCTCATCATTACCCATTTTCCATGGAAAGCAAACAAACCGGCAAGTACTTGTCATTCGGTCACCAAATAAATTTCTTTGTAAATGATATATAGATTTAACCACGATATATGTTAGAATAATTTGCACAAATAAGAAAGATATTATCGTTCACCAGGAATATAAAATTGAAGTTGGCTTGAGTCGCGGACTAAGTCGCTCTCTTTAAGAACTTTCGCGGCTCTGTCCAAAATTTGTGCTAGCAGTATGTGTCAGCCCGGTCATCCCCAGAATAAAACAAGCACCAGATAAGCACTGTCTCAATCGATTTTGCACAAAATCAATTGATATACTCACACCCAAAAATTATTTGCTCGGTAACATCATATATTTATGAGCTTCTGTTGAAAAACCGATACCCAAGCCAAGCAAAAGACGGCCAGTAATAAGCATGGAAACGATTTTGGCGAAGCCATTGATCAAGGCACCAGCAAGAAACAAAAAGCCACCAAATAACATAAACAAATTTCTTTCAAATTGTCTCGTCACCCTTGAAGCTGCAATTGATGATAATAATGTTGGAAATGGTGATCGAGCACCATTCACTTTTTGTATGAATATTTGATATTTATGCAATATAATATTTATTTTATCATGATTATTTATTTAAATATATGGTAAAACTCTTACTTTTATTTATATATTGTAAATCAAAGAGTTAGATTACTCTAAGAGTTAGAGATTTCGAGTTACACTCGGAACCTTATATAAATTTAGTAAAGATCCGAGAGTTACAATATATGGTGATATAGTTGCAAGAGTTGCAAATGGTGTTGAGAAATATCACACATTCTCTCGAATATAAATTATTCCTAGTCTAGATATATTGACATGGGTCGGTCATTATATTGGTAAGACTAGTGCATTGTCTATATATGTAATGGACATATGGTTTGTCTCAACAGAATGTGAGCTTAGCGGAAGTTCGTATAGAAATGCAGATATTCATTAATTGAATGAGTATTGAACAAACTCATAAAAGATGACTAATAGATATTCCATAAAACTGTCAATAGTTATCTTTTCGAGTTGAGTAGTTATTGTGGTCCTTTGACTTGAGACACCACGGTGGTCTTGTGAGTGATCCTCTATGCCTGATACCATGCATGTCAGAGACTTTTCATGGTCTGGCCTCTGGATGACTGTTAGGTATAGACCGATGCTCACGAAGATCGGTGTGTGTTAAGATAAGGATTCGTCAGTCCATATGGTTGGATTATGTTTCCAGAAATTTTTCAGAGTATATTCCGGAAATCTTTTGGCCGAAAGTTCGTTAAAAAATTATTCTTTAACATTATAAATAATATTGAAAAAGAGTTTTGCTATATTATTTATTAATGGAATATTATTGTGAAAAGTTATTTTAATATTGAGTAGATAAGTTGACAGTATAACTATAACCTTACTCAATTGGAAACGGTAATGACGAATGGATTATCCATTAGCGTTTTAACCTCGACTTGTATGGTTCGACGTGTCGTGTTGTTTTGTCATGATTTGTACGCAGACAGGCCTTCATGAAATATGTATACAAGTATATGAGATATATATGTATATATATACGTAACAACCGAACGTGAGCCTAGAAAGTTCCATTATATTGAGTTTACTCGTTGAGCACTAGGGAAACCTCTCGTCAAATATTGACAAAGTATTTTTGGGTATTTAGGTATATATACGTAACAACCGAACGTGAGCCTAGAAAGTTCCATTATATTGAGTTTACTCATTGAGCACTAGGGTAACCTCTCGTCAAATATTGACAAAGTATTTTTGGGTATTTAGGATTAAATTGTTTAATCCGATAATTCATGAGATGAATTGAATTAATTAATTTTTTTATCAAGAGTTGATATAATTTTATTGTATAATAAATGTAAATTTGATTTACATTAAATTAGTATTTATTTTGTGAATTAATTCAATTGTTAAATTAATATACAAAATTAATTTTTAGTTTATACAAATAAAATTTTTAATTAATTAAGTAACTAAGTTAAAGCTATTGAACATTTTTGGTTAAAGTAACTAATTCATTCAATTGTAACTAAGTTACTAAGTTGGTGAGATTAATTAATTTTAACTATGATTAAGTTACTTTTTTGAAACTTGTGGTGTAGGGAAAATATTCCCTTCAACCATGGTTGTTAATTGATTTGGTTTTGTTTAATTAATTTTAATAAAAACAAAATTGTAAAAGGCAAAAAGTGGCTTCTCCCTTTTCTTTACTACTGCCGTAACCAAAGAAAAGAATAAATTGATTTTTTTTTTACAAGCCACTGTAGACTGTAGTGAGTGAAAAAGCAAAATGAAAATAAGCAAATGGGTTTTGTTTTTAACTCTCTCTTCCCTGAAAAACAGCCACTGCCGTGACTTTGAGAAAGCTTGAGGGCTGAGTTTTTTCTTCAGTTTGTTCATCTAATACAAGCCAAACCACTCACCAAAATTACCCAAACCTTGTTACAAGTCCATACAATTAATCTTTAAGAGTTGGGGGTTGATTTGTATTCTTGAAACTTAGATTTTTCCCTAGGGTTTTAAGAGTTAAATTGGGGAAAATCTTGTTGCTACTCTTGAGTGATCAAACCACCTTTTGATCACCAAGATTTGGTCATTGAGGAGCTCATTTTGGTGGAGTTTGAAGGACTTCAAAGCTTGAAGATTCAAAGAAACTTGGATGCAACCATTCACAAATTGGGAAGGCTTGAAAGCAATTGTTGGTAAAATTTAATTTGTAAATTTTATTTTCCCTTTTATTGTTGATTTGTTGATGTTAATTGTTGAGAAAATTGTTGTGGTTTTGTTGGATTAATTGGAAGCATGTAAGTAAGGAATTAGAAGCATTCAAGTGTTGAAAAATTAGTATATAGTTGATGTATCAATTTTTGTATGCTTGAAATAATTTTGCAAGTGTTGGAAAATTATCATGCATGCTTGAATTAATTTTTCAAGTGTTGGAAATAATTTTTAGGTGCTTAGTTTAATTTGTCAAGAGTTGATAAATTGATTTAACTGTGTTGAATTTTTAAATTAGCTATGGAAATTTTTAATGCATGGAAAATGTTTCTAATGCATTGGAAAATTGTAAGTTGAAAAAAAAATTTGCCCACTGTTTTGGGACAGCCGAAAATAAAATAAAATAAAATTTTATTCGCTCGAGATTTCATCTCAAACGGGTTCCGCTGCGCTCGGCTTTATCCGTTCCTCACTCAACAAATAAGCTGCCAAGTAAAGCCACGACATGAATATAGTCATGGTCTCACTGTCATACTGACAGTACTGATTCGTTGACGAGTTCGCATTTTTCTTCCTTACACCTACGGGAAAATTTTCTCTAAATATGGATCCATTGAAGTCACACCACCATAAATCCCAATATCATAACCAAAGATTAGGACACCCATGGCAATAACAATACAGGTTACTAAAACAAATGGAGTGAGGTTTCCAGGTACTCTTTCCCACTACCCT
Source organism: Zanthoxylum bungeanum (assembly GCA_019454045.1). NCBI lineage: Eukaryota > Viridiplantae > Streptophyta > Magnoliopsida > Sapindales > Rutaceae > Zanthoxylum > Zanthoxylum bungeanum. The sequence goes on from SKCR01034440.1 coordinate 45,498, forward strand.
TGTCAAATCCCCCAACGGAATGCATTTTTTTCGTTTCGTTAATTTAAAAATAGCGAAAGAGAATGATGAATACGAATACGAAGAAGAAATGAAGAAGAAAACTTTGAACTCAGAAGAGTAAGCAGGCTTAACGAAAGAAGATACAGCTACAGACTTCATATTCAAAATCGGTTCCTCAAGGGAATAGGAACGTCAAGACCTTTAGCCATAATATACCATCCAAGTAGAATGAAAGGTCAAAAAACCACTATTAAATTAATTAATTGTTGTTTTTGTTTTGTGATATTTGTTATTTTCTTTAAATTGTAACTCTTTTTAACACCATAAAAACTATTTAATTGAGCATTTTAGTAACTTAAATAATAATAATAATTTATGAATTTTTGTAACTCCTCCAAATTTTAATGTTAATATTAAAATTCATTAAAAACTAACAATCTTTCACTTGAATTTTAATAAAATATTTTCATCGAGCAAATAACATAAGGTCGTGTATAAATAAAGGTATATTTCGACTTGAATCTTTACATAGTATTGACGATTCAGATTATACTAGAGTAACTCGTAGTTTTGAACTCTATATCTGACAACGTTACATATACAAACCTTTTAGGATGAAGTCAAAAAAACCCGAATATTACGATCGTGCTCGTATATCTCAGTATAGTGAATGCTCTAGAAATTTTTTGCCTAAAATTTCATAAGAAGCGGCCACACTTCTACATTCACATAGGTGTGTCTATCAAGAGTATTCATGTAGATAGGTACTCCACTCTACATAGAATATAGAACACATTAAGAGTTAAATAACTCATCATTCTATTGCTTCAGGATATCATGCTCTCAAAATGGAACTCACAAATAAAATAATAGCGTGATTCTCATCACTTCATGACTTGTTATTACCCATTGAACCTATTTCTTAGGATCTCCAGTCTATTAGGTCGGGTTACCATCATAAATCATTGTCTAATGACAATAGTCTCATTCTTTACTAGGTATTGGATATCTTCTCTCTTGCTAGTCCTTTTATCAAAGGATCAACTAAATTATCATCAGTCCGTACATGATTCATTCTTACATTTCCAGAAGAGAGGTATTCTCTAATTATACTGTCTATCTGTATTATCTTACTGTTATAATAACAGTTCTGAATATTTGTAATTGTCGCAGTACTATGACAATGGATTAAGATAACTGTATCAGTCTCTCCCATAAAGGGGTATCTAATAGCAAACTTCTTAATCAATCCGCTTCTTCACTATATGTTGCTAGTGTAGGGGTTTTTAGGGGCTAAATCCAGTAACGCAGTGGAAACACGGGAAAATCAAATTTTCCGATTTCAAAACTTTTTCTCGGATTAATTAAATAAACATATTTATTTAATTACCCAATAATAAAATTATGAAATAAAATTCAATAAATCAAATTTATGTGAATTTACCAAATTGCCCTTACACTTTGTATTTTGTTCATTTTAGTCCGAAATTGTCCGAACAATTTTGAATGATTCTAAATCATTACTAATATGAATTAAATATATTCCAATATCAAAATACAAATTGCAACCAAAACTCACAAAAATAAACCCCATTGCCGAGAGCACCATTAAGGGGGGGGGGGGGGGGGGGGGGGGTTGTGCATTTTGTGATTTCCATGTTCAAAACACATCAAGATGGAATCCAATCAACATAAGATTTCATATGTATCATATAACATCCAAATACACAACATAAATGAAAATCCCCAAATTTGGATGAGGTCTTAAACCCTAATTTTTCAATTTCTTCAAATTGGACAAATTAGACCAAATTGGTTAAATCAATTACTTTAATCATGTTTCTTCCATCCAATTAAATTCTCAACACAATGAAATAACTATAGATCAAATCTAGGTCATTTAAGAGTGGGTCAACAACTCTAGATTAGCAACAAAGTTTCTTAAACCATGAAAAGAATACTTATAACTACACTAGTTACAAACTTCCATCATCATACATGCTCAACACTTTCATCAAACTTCCATCCAACAAAAGCAAAAGAATAAAGAAAATAATAACATAAGAACATCACAAGATGTAGCCTAAAACATAAGGAACATTTTCCTTTCTAATAGCAAGTTAAAAAAACTCACTAAAATCCAAGCTTTTCTTTGTTTTTGTCTTTCTTCCTCTCAAGCTTCCTTTGTTTCTTTTAATGGAGTTTGTAAAGAGAATTTGGTTAATTAAAACCCTAAATGAAAAAAAACTATATATACTTAAACACTTTCATGCCTTGGCCGAAAATGAGAACAAATATATACCAAAATATAATTTCAATTTCATTTGGTTTTCATTTGTTCAACTTGTTAAAACATCTAAAACACTTTAAAGATATTTCTAATTAATTCAACAAAGGCAACTTAGCCATTTAATCAAATATCTAAATATTAAGATATTTATATTTTAATTAATTTAATCATTTAACAATTAAATAATTAATTAATTAATTAAATACAAATATATTAAATATATGTATTATATTTACATTAAATATTAAATACATGTATATATTTATGATATTAGTCAAATATCTCAATTTGACTATTAATTAATGCGTATTTAAATTAATCAAGTATTAAATGTAAATACACAATAATTTAGGAAATGACTATCGGGTCCCTAACATGTATTTTGCGTTTAACCTTTAAACGACTTTATAAATAATCAATATTATTTATAAATGTTGCTCTAGTGCTCTGCGAGTATATTTCATTATTGATACTCTCTAGATTCAGGCATATCCGTCACGAAATCCAATTTCGTGTCCATAATTTATCCACCCGTAAATTATGACGATCACGGATAAACTCGCTGAATCATACAGGTCAAGGTCATGGAAAATGTATAATTCTTCCATCACAGGTATCCGGATATATCCCAGAGATATAGATGTTAACGTCAAATCTCTATGGGATTATCCAGTCGACTATTCTATTAGCAATCTCAAAAAGAACATTTAGAACTAACTTCTAAATTGTACCACGGGCCCATGGATTTTATCTGATTGCTAATCATATGGACTACCTATGCTCTGTTACACAGAACTGACGGATCCTTTCTTGATACGCATAGGACACCCTGAGAATCTTTCTACACCCAACGAACAGGCGGAGGTATGATCTAAATAGATCGGTGACGTGACTTCCATCTAAGTGTAGAAGATGTCTCATGTGCCCACAGTGGCATCTCAAGTCTAAGAATCACAAGTGCTACTCAACCCGAAAAGATTCTTATTGACGTTGGTGTACCATCCATTAAGAATCTTCGGTGAGTCGTTCAGTGTTTATCCGCTATAAACACCTACACGTCTATACTAGTCTCCAAAACTTATGGTTCATTGAGAAACAATTGGAATCATATATTCCAGTATACGACATATATCGGTCTCAACGGGTTTATTATACTGACCAAGTAGTGTAAACCTTGACCAGGAACTGTCTGAGAATGACAACGTCATGATGCCACTCAATGTCAGTTGCGACGCTTTTGCAACTGTACCATGACTAGTCATTCTAAGGTCATACGTCTTACCATATTAAAAGATACATTATATTATAGAAACTGCATATATTATTCAAAATAATAATGTTTTACAGAAGTATTCATAAAGAAATACAACCGGGAATTGAAACTGTGAGCACCAACCCCAACAGCTAGTGCTATCATCTCATACTCAAGGAAATATATTTTTTGGTAGCCTTGGAATCATCTGAAAGGGTGTTCCATTTAACATCGCTATATCCTTCAAGGACAGCGGAAAACCTCTAATAATGTAATTCTAGGTTCATGGTCTTTTTCAAGTATCTTATAACCCTCTCAATAGCATATCAATGCTTATACCAGGTCTACTAATAAATCTACATAGTAATCCTATGACATATTGATGAGCGGAAAATATATCAATATTTACCGCCCCTTTAACTTAATATTTTGTTTAGTTTCTCGGGTTTGATGAATGTTTTGATGTGTTTTAGTTTATTTTGAAGATAAAATAATATCGGGTCTGAATGAAATCATTTAGGATGAAATATGGGTCAAATAAGGGCAATTATTGGACTTGATATATTAATTTTGGAGATTGGAAACTTGAAAGGGCGTTTTGACGAAGTGCAGTTTTGGAAATTCCAGTTTTGCGCATCTGTCGTATTTTGGGTATAACGTTTTACTCAGATATTGGATTGAGCTGATTCAAGTGCCAGATTAAAGAAGACTCAAAGCTCTACAACCTTTAAAGAGAACATATTTTCGAATTCTGAAGATTTCATGACCGAAATGGATAAACCATCCAGAAGTGTGTAATGTGTAATTATTAAAGTCATTATCAATCATTTTCAAAGCAAAATATAAATTAATAAATAATTAATAAAAATTATCAAATCACCACCAAACAAGATAAGCAATTAGTGGAGCAATTATGGATTTGGTGGAGTAATTAGTGGAGAAATTAATAATGGATTTGGTGGAGAATTTGATGGATGATTGATGGTGGCAAAATTTTGCCTATAAATACCAAGCCATTTCATTTGTAAAATCATACTTTCTTCTAAGAATTCCTTAAGAATACTAAAAAGATTGTATCTTGTTTATTTATTTATAGCTTTCAGTAATTAATTTCCGCTTTCGCACTTTCTTTTCTTTACTTTTCAGTTTTTACTTTCCGCAATTTACTTTTACGCACAATACTTTTCTTTCTTTAATTTTTCAGTTTTTACTTTTCAGTAATGAGGAGGTAACTTCCCCAGCTATGGTGAAAGGTAATTCTTTTACTATTGCTATTTAGATTAATCTCCCTTAAATATAATATATTCACTATTTAAAATATTGACTTAAAAAGGATACCGCTATATTGGTCGGTTGGTAATTTTATCTTAATCTGGTTTAAACCTGACTAATCAAGGATACCGCCAGATTGGTTGGTTGGTAATTTTATTTTGGTTCCGCCTTTATGGCTGGTTATGGACAAATATTACCGCCTTAATGGCTGGTTGGACTAATTTGACTTAATCAGGATACCGCCAGATTGGTCGGTTGGTAATATTATCACAAGTTTATATATTATTTTATGGGAGATATCTAAATTAGTAGTAGTAAAAGTAATTCCTTTTACCTTAGCATTTTTATTTCATTTTACTTTTAAAGCCTTTACTTTACGCAATTACTTTTCAGCACTGTTATTTTATGACTTTTACTTTTAAGTTTTACTAGCCCTAGCTATGTGTCATAACTAAGTTAGTAATCTAGGGTTGTGATGAAATCCTATATCACCGGTTATAAGGGTTAAATTATAATTTGGGCAATATAAAGATTTATTTATTGAGTCTTAATCTTAATGCTTTTTATTAACTGGCCACTAATAAAATTGATAAGGTAAACCTAAAATGAACTAGACATAGGGATTTTAGGTTTAATACCTCAGACTCAAAAGCCCACGATCTTCCTTGATGATAGATAACCCTTTAATAGATTTCCTTACAGGATAGGAATATACCTGTCGGGCGGGGGTAGCCATAATTGGAACTTAATCTTAATGAATCCAGATAATTTGGTTGACATAGACATATGGTTCAATTAGGTTAAACTGGATATTTGTAATTGACCATCGGAAGAGGCTTTTACATAATTTAGTGTTCCAGGTTAATAAATCAATATTTTATCCAATTATAAGATAACAACTTCATCTTTAAATAATATTGGAATAAATCACAACCCTAGATAGTTTTTAATATTGAATTTTCTTAAAATATACTTTCAAACAATTTTATTTACTTGTCTTTAAATTTAGAATCGTCGCCATTTCAAATCAATCAAACAACTTGTTAGATACTGGTAATCATTTGGCCCAATAAATTGATAACAAAAGGTTTTAAGTCCTCGTGGGATCGATACTTTTTATACTACTTGAACGATACGTACTCTTGCGTTATACGTGTGTGTTTACGCCGGTCAAGTTTTTGGCGCCGTTGCCGGGGACTTATTTATCTTTTACTATTAGTTTGAGGGTTGGATACGTTATTTGTATCTAATTTCTTTTTACTTATTGTTGTTGTTTTCTTGTATTTCAGGTTATCAGAAACTACATGAGACGAACCAGAAGCTTTGAACTTCGACCGCTTGACCCAGAAATTGAAAGAACCATCAGACAGTTGAGAAGGGAAATGTGAGAAGGCCAAGAAGCTTTAGTCAACATGGAACCTGAACCTTTGGAGGTGGCACCACCAATTCCTATTCGAGACAGAACCATTCCGGTGATTGACAGACTCATTTCTTGTATTGTACTTCCTCTCTTACCAGCAAATGCAGGAGACATCAAAACATGCATTCAAATGATTCAGCAATCAGTTCAGTTTGGGGGGAATGCAACTGAAGATCTTAATGCTCACATCAGCAACTTCCTGGAAGTTTGTGGCACTTTCAATTACAACCGAGAAGCTGAAGAAGCAATGAGACTGCGTGTCTTCCCATACTCCTTGAAAGACAGAGCTAAAGCTTGGCTACATTCATTACCAGCAGGTTCCATCACAACATGGAACACTTTAGCCACCAAATTTCTTGCAAAATACTTTCCACCAGCCAGAACCGGAAAGCTGAGGAATGACATCACATCCTTTGTGCAACAAGATTCTGAAACTCTTTACGAAGCTTGGGAAAGGTATAAAGATTTACTCCAGAAATGTCCACACCATGAGATTCCAAAATGGCTTCAAGTCCAAACATTCTATAATGGACTTTCTGGAATAATGAGAACCACAATCGATGCTGCTGCTGGAGGAGCTTTAATGGCAAAAGGAGAAGATCAAGCCTGGGAACTAATCGAAGAAATGACCAACAACAATTCCTTGTGGCCAACAGAAAGAAGTCTGATTCAAAGAATTGCAGGAATTTATGAAGTTGGAGCCAATACAGCAGTCAACACCAAGCTAGATCAAATATGCAAATTCATGGAGACTCTTACCACTGGATCCACAAGTTCACCATATGGAGGAGCACCAGAACCAAACCAACTTGAAGAGACGGTGAATTATGTCAACAATTTCAATAGACAGGGGAACAATCCATATTCCAACACCTACAATCCGGGGCGGAGGAATCATCCTAATTTTTCATGGAGCAACAACTCAGGGCAAAAGAACAATCCACCACCTGGATTCTAACAGCAGAACTATCCACCACATGGATTCCAACAACAGAACAAAGGCCAAGAACAGATAAATGAACCAGGAATAACAGAAGTGCTGAATCAGTTAAAAAAATACGATGCTATGTTTCAGAGCCAATCAGCTTCCATCAAAGCACTGGAGAATCAAATCGGACAACTGGCCAATGCTCAGAGTTACAGACCGTCAGGTAATCTTCCCAGCAACACATAACCAAATCCAAGGAACCGAGGAAGGAGCAATGTCAAGCTATTACCTTAAAAAGCGGTACTGAGATCAATAAAGATGTTGGAATCAAAGTAACAATTGAGAAAGTTCCAAAAGATGCAGTTCCACATATGGAGGAAAAAGAAGCAAAGGAAAAAGAAGCAAAGGAAAAAGAACAGATCTTCCACTTCCACCTTTTCCTCAACGACTTCAGAAAAACAAACTGGACAAGCATTTGCTCGATTCTTGGAGGTGTTCAAAAAGATTCACATCAACATTCCATTTGCAGAAGTCTTGGAAGAAATGCCTAGTTATGTCAAATTCATGAAAGACATTCTTTCACGAAAACGAAGATTGGGAGACTATAAGACAGTAGCATTAACGGAAGAATGTAGCGCCATCATTCAGAGGAAACTTCCCCCGAAGTTGAAAGATCCTGACAGTTTCACTGTCCCATGCACCATTGGAGAACATTACATCGGTAAGGCCTTATGTGATTTAGGAGCTAGTGTTAACTTAATGCCTTTTTCTATTTACAGGAAACTGCAAATTGGAGAAGCAATGCCTACCTCTGTTTCATTGCAACTTGCTGACCGAACACTTGCATTTCCAAGAGGTGTTGTTGAAGATGATGTTTGTAAAAGTAGACAAACTAATTCTCCCAGCAGATTTCATCATCCTTGACATGGAAGAAGACAAAGAAGTACCTATCATTCTTGGGAGACCATTTTTGGCTACAGGTAAAACTGTGATTGATGTGCAAAAAGGAGAACTGACCATGAAAGTGCAGGACCAAGAAGTGACCTTTAATGTTTTCAAAGCCATGAAATTCCCAAGTGATGAAAAGGAAGAAGAATGCTTCAGAGTTGATGTTGTTGATAGTATTGTTCAAAATACTGAGTCAAATCCCACAGATACACTTGAAGCTTGCATCACCAACATGACTGACAGCGAACTAGATGCTGAAATCTTGGAATGTATCAACTACCTTGACAAACCATTCCGATTCAAAGCAACACCACCAGTTGAAAGTTTGGAACTACCAAAGAAAGATCGAATCAAGCCTTCGATTGAAGAACCACCACAGTTGGAGCTGAAGTTACTTCCAAGCCATCTCAGGTATGCATTTCTTGGAACTCTTCTGAATTACCTGTTATTATTTCTTCTTCACTAACATTGGAGCAGAAAGAAAAGTGCTGAGAGTATTACGAGAGCACAAAAGAGCCATTGGCTGGACTATAGCAGACATTCGAGGCATTAGTCCATCATTTTGCATGCACAAGATTCTGATGAATGATGAATACAAACCCACAGTGGAGCATCAATGGAGACTCAATCCAATAATGAAGGAAGTTGTGAAGAAAGAAATCATCAAATGGTTGGATGCTGACATCATTTACCCCATCTCAGATAGCACTTGGGTAAGTCCTATGCAGTGTGTACCAAAGAAATGAGGAATTACTGTGGTCACCAATGAAAAAAATGAATTGATTCCAACAAGAACAGTGACTGGATGGAGAGTATGTATGGACTACAGAAAGCTGAAAAAAGCCACGAGAAAGGACCATTTTCCGCTACCATTCATTGATCAGATGTTAGACAGACTAGCGGGACATGAGTTCTATTGCTTTCTTGACGGATATTCAGGGTACAATCAGATTGTTATTGCCCCAGAAGATCAGGAGAAAACCACTTTACATGTCCCTATGGTACTTTTGCTTTCCGCATGATGCCATTTGGATTATGTAATGCCCCTGCCACATTTCAGCGTTGCATGATGGCCATTTTCTCAGACATGTTGGAGCAGAGTATGGAGGTTTTTATGGATGATTTTTCTGTGTTTGGAGATTCTTTTGACCATTGTTTGCAAAATTTGGAACATGTATTACAAAGGTGTGAAGATACAAACCTGGTACTCAACTGGGAGAAATGCCACTTTATGGTGCAAGAAGGCATTGTTCTTGGACACCGGATCTCACAAAAAGGAATCGAGGTAGACAAAGAAAAGATTGAAACAATTGAAAAACTGCCTCCACCAACATCTGTCAAAGGGATTCGGAGTTTTCTCGGACATGCAGGTTTTTACAGGAGATTTATCAAAGACTTTTCCAAGATTGCCAAACCTCTTTGCAATCTTCTGGAAAAAGGATGTGCCTTTCAACTTCACCAAAGAATGCCAGGAAGCTTTCGAGATCTTAAAACAGAAGCTGATTTCTGCCTCCATCATTGTAGCACCAGATTGGACCCTTCCATTTGAAGTGATGTGCGATGCTAATGATTTTGCTGTAGGTGCAGTTTTGGGACAACGCAAAGCAAAGATTTTTCACACCATTTACTACTCCAGCAGAACTTTAAATGAAGCTCAACTCAACTACACAACCACTGAAAAGGAATTTCTAGCAGTTGTGTACGCTTTTGACAAATTCCGCTCCTATCTGTTGGGTCCCAAAGTGGTGGTCTACACAGATCATTCAGCAATCAAATATCTGATCACAAAGAAAGATGCCAAACCCAGATTGATCCGTTGGATACTTCTTCTGCAAGAATTTGATGTGGAGATTCGAGACAGGAAAGGGACAGAGAATCAGGTGGCAGATCACTTATCGAGGTCGAAAATGGAGAAACAGCTGGCAAAGAACTATCAATCAAAGAAACTTTTCCAGATGAACAGCTGTTTGCCATGAAACAACAGGAAGTCCCTTGGTATGCTGACTATGTCAACTACATTGTGTCAGGAAAATGGCCGTTGGAATGGACAACTCAACAACGGAAGAAGTTCTTCAAAGAAGTCAAGCATTATGTCTGGGATGAACCGTACCTGTTTAAACGCTGTGCTGATCAATTATTGAGACGGTGTGTTCCACAGGAGGAGGTCAATAGTGTTCTGCAACACTGTCATTCATCACCATACGGCGGACACTTCAGCGAAAAAAAAAACTGCAGCCAAAGTCCTACAATCAGGTTTGTTCTGGCCCACTCTTTTTAAAGATACTTATCTTTTTGCTTTTCAATGTGACAGGTGCCAGAGAACGGGGAATATTTCCAGGAGAAATGAAGGACCGTTGCAAAACATTCTGGAAGTGGAAATATTCGATGTATGGGGTATTGATTTCATGGGACCCTTTGTTCCATCATTTGGAAACCCGTACATCCTGGTTGCTGTAGACTACGTCTCCAAATGGGTTGAAGCAATTGCACTGCCATCCAACGATTCCAAAGTGGTGATCAAATTCCTGAAAAAGAACATTTTCACTCGATTTGGAACATCTCGGGCAATTATCAGCGATGGTGGCTCACATTTCTGCAACAGATACTTCGATGCACTCCTATCCAAATACGGAGTTACTCACAAGGTTGCCACAGCTTACCATCCACAGTCAAATGGACAAGTTGAGGTTTCAAACAGGGAAATCAAAAGAATCCTAGAAAGGACCGTTGGATCAACAAAGAGGGACTGGTCTACAAAATTGGATGATGCATTATGGGCCTACCGAACAACTTACAAGACACCCATTGGTATGTCCCATATCGATTGGTGTTTGGGAAAGCATGCCATCTGCCAGTTGAGCTTGAACACAAGGCGTACTGGGCACTGAAGAAGTTGAATCTTGACTCACAAGCTGCAGGAGAGAAAAGACTTCACCAACTCAATGAATTGGAGGAATTTCGCCTACAGGCTTATGACAATGCCAAATTAATACAAGGAAAAGACCAAAAAATGGCATGACCGAAAAATAGTGCACAGATAGTTGGAACCAAGGCAGCAGGTATTGTTGTACAACTCGAGATTGAAACTTTTCCCTGGAAAGTTGAAATCTAGGTGGTCTGGACCATTTGTGATCACTCAGGTTTTACCGTATGGAGCTGTTGAGTTACTAGATCCCAATACCAACAACACATTCAAGGTTAACAGTCAGCGTGTCAAGCACTACTGGGGAGAATCATTTGAGCGACAAAAAAAAGTGTCACACTTTCAGATCCAGCATAAACGTTCGAGCAGCCACGTCTAGCTGACGACTTTAAACTTAGCGCTCGCAGGGAGGTAACCCATGCAATTTTTGTATATATTGTGATTTGGTGTGATTTAATTTTGTGTGTTTAGTTTTTGCAGATTAAGTCATTTCAAGATGGAAGAAGTTCTCGCAAATCTTCACAAGCAATTTCCTTCTCTCCCTCAAAAATCTCTGATGAAAGTCTACAAAGCTCGCTTGGAACGGATGAGGTTACTGACGATCTATGGTGTTCCCAATGACATTCGTTGGGTAATTGAAGCACGAGTCCGATTGGCAGGTGAGTCTTCTGATTCTTTTATTTCACATCTGCCTGGTTTTGGAAGAAGCACCTATGCAAAGAAACGAAGAGCTAAGCAAATGGGTGTTTGTTACAAATGTGCACGTTGGAATTGCAATACTCGTTGTCGTTCTTTAGGAATGGTGTCTGTTAATCGCGAAGACAAAATTAAATTCATTAGGGATGGCTTGAGTAAGGAGTCTTTAGATGATATATCTTCGACTCTTGAGACGCATCCCAGTGGATATGTTCACATAGACTTTCGCAGATTACATACACAATTTCAAAAAGAAAGACAACAGTTAAGTCTGGGAATCTGACTAAAAAAGACCCTGTTTGCCAATTTATAAGAAAATTGGATGGGAAGTTTATCCCTGACGCATAGACGTTAATCAAGCTGTAAATTATTGTACATATTATATCTCTTTGTCTTTTCTTAATAATTGTGATTTGTTTTGTTATTTTCTTTTATTTTCTCCGACAGGATCCAGACCTTTCTGACTATCACGATATTATTTCGCTACTAATCGTCCTTTGGAAGATACTTGTGCTATTTTACTCACCCTTTTCAGGTACTATAAATTCAGCCCGTCATTGCACTTTTGAAGGCATTCAGAGTTGAGAAAGAAATACAAAAAAAAAAATGGAAGCCACTTCAAGAAGACGAGTTGAAAACATTTGTGTGTTTTGCGGTAGTACTGTTGGTACTAAACCACAATACATAGAAGCAGCACAGGAATTGGGTCGAGTCTTAGCTGCAAGGAATATACACCTAATATATGGCGGAGGCAATCTCGGACTTATAGGGATCGTTTCAAAGGCCGTATAGGAAGGAGGCAGTCACGTTTTGGGAATCATCCCAAAACCCTTGGCAGAGGCAAATCTTATTGGATCATTAAACAGAGAGGAACTGATCGTGACAGGTATGTCTGAACGACTAGTAGAAATGATTAACCGTGTTGATGCTTTTATCGCTTTGCCAGGTGGCTTGGGCACATTGGAGGAAATTTTTATAGTTCTATCTTGGGCGAACCTGAACATACACCAGAAACCGCTTGGACTGCTTAACGTTGATGGATTTTATGATTTTCTTTGTGTGTTTCTTGATGATGCTCGAAGAAATGGATTCGTGACAAAACCTATGAAAGAACTCCTCTTCACTGCCAGAACTGCTCCGGATCTAATAGACCAACTCATAGCCTATGAACCACAAGTAGACCCTATCCTTTCAAAAATAAATTGGTCCGAGGACGATCGTGGTAAGAGACGTCGAATTAATCTGGATCTTAACCTTTAATTTCCTGTAGATTTTCAGCTAACCAGGTACGACCTTCTAAACTCTTCTTCTACTTTTTAAGACATTGGGGACAATGTCTTATTTAGGTTTGGGGGAGGGAATTAGTTGATTAGTACATTGTTTTTAGTTTGTATGTTGTTTTTATTTTTAGTCCAAAATTTTTCGAAAAATACAAAAAAAATTGAAAATTTTTCAAAAATTACAAAAATATTTTGTGTTTTTTTGTGTTTTTGTTTTGACTAAAAGGGTGAAATTGGTGAGAGGTAGCTGAGTAAGGAGTTCCCATTCCTGATACGTATCTCAAACCATTTATTTCGGAATAAGTTAATTTTTGTTTATTTCCTTTTGAATTATTTAATTTGTGAATTCTCCTTAACACTGACTAAAATGGATCTTCATATGCTCAGTTGGCAGGTATTATCAACATACATAGTAACATACGGACATGAGCTGTAATTGAAAAGTTTGTAATATTCAGTGCTCTAGTTTAATTGGAGGAAGCATCTCAAAAAGTGATGGAGTAAAAAAAAAAAAAAAAAAAAAACGTCTGAGATCCGAGTTATTAAGTCTGTAAGGGTGTTTTAACACCTAGTGCCCTAAAACCAACTGGTTTGGGAGTCACTGGCCCAAAGCTCGTTACATGGATCGAAGATGCTAAAAAAATATATATATCTGAAGTCTGAGTAATTAAGTCCGTGGGGGTGTCTTAACACCTGGTGCCCTAAAGCCAACTGGTTTGGGAGTCACCGACCCAACACTCGCTACATAGACGGAAGGTATTGTATATAAATAAAAAATAAAAAATAAAAATCAAAGAAAAAATCAGAAAAATGAGAAAAATTATTCCATTGCTACAAAAAGGTGTGAAATCTGATAGAACTTTAAGACAAAAATATTACTCTCTTATCAACTGCACTTATGACTGTTGTGGGCAAAAATGAGTTGTTTAGTATTATGTTGGCTGTGTATATGAAGAATGGTAAAAATAATCGGAGAATTTACTTATTCGGTAATTTAGAAAGAAACAAAACAACTAGTAACTTTGAGTAGAAGTTTCACCTGATTAGTCACTAACTTCTTTATTCTCTTTTCTCTTGTCTTTTTGCTTTTGTGTGCATTAGTTTTACTACCTTTTTACTTTTGTAAAACGTTTGTGGGTATCGTTGCTGTAAGCCCTCACGAGACTACAACTCGTCCACTAGGGACACCTAGGGGTTTAAAGGCTTGTTGCATACACTAAATGCAACCGAAATCCCTACGAAAGTGGCTTAGTTTAATTTTAATTGTTTCTTGTATTTTATTTTTATTTTTATTTTGTTTTTTTGCTCGAGGACAAGCTAAATGTTAGGTTTGGGGGTGTGATGAGCGGAAAATATATCAATATTTACCGCCCCTTTTACTTAATATTTTGTTTAGTTTCTCGGGTTTGATGAATGTTTTGATGTGTTTTAGTTTATTTTACAGATAAAATAATATTGGGTCTCAATGAAATCATTTAGGATTAAATATGGGTCAAATAAGGGCAATTATTGGACTTGATATATTAATTTTGGAGATTGGAAACTTGAAAGGGCGTTTTGACGAAGTGCAGTTTTGGAAATTCCAGTTTTGCGCATCTGTCGTATTTTGGGTATACCTTTTTACTCAGATATTGGATTGAGCTGATTCAAGTTCCATATTAAAGAAGACTCAAAGATCTACAACGTTTAAAGAGAACATATTTTCGAATTCTGAAGATTTCAAGACGGAAATGGATAAACCATCCAGAAGTGTGTAATGTGTAATTATTAAAGTCATTATCAATCATTTTCAAAGCAAAATATAAATTAATAAATAATTAATAAAAATTATCAAATCACCACCAAACAAGATAAGCAATTAGTGGAGCAATTATGGATTTGGTGGAGTAATTAGTAGAGAAATTAATAATGGATTTGGTGGAGAATTTGATGGATGATTTGATGGTGGCAAAATTTTGCCTATAAATACCAAGCCATTTCATTTGTAAAATTCATACTTTCTTCTAAGGAATTCCTTAAGAATACTAAAAAGATTGTATCTTGTTTATTTATTTATAGCTTTCAGTAATTAATTTCCGCTTTCGCACTTTCTTTTCTTTACTTTTCAGTTTTTACTTTCCGTAATTTACTTTTACGCACAATACTTTTCTTTCTTTAATTTTTCAGTTTTTACTTTTCAGTAATGAGGAGGTAACTTCCCCAGCAATGGTGAAAGGTAATTCTTTTACTATTGCTATTTAGATTAATCTCCCTTAAATATAATATATTCACTATTTAAAATATTGACTAAAAAAGATACCGCTATATTGGTCGGTTGGTAATTTTATCTTAATCTAGTTTAAACCTGACTAATCAAGGATACCGCTAGATTGGTCGGTTGGTAATTTTATTTTGGTTCCGCCTTTATGGCTGGTTATGGACAAATATTACCGCCTTAATGGCTGGTTGGACTTAATTTGACTTAATCAGGATACCGCCAGATTGGTCGGTTGGTAATATTATCACAAGTTTATATATTATTTTATGGGAGACATCTAAATTAGTAGTAGTAAAAGTAATTCCTTTTACCTTAGCATTTTTATTTCATTTTACTTTTAAAGCCTTTACTTTACGTAATTACTTTTCAGCACTGTTATTTTATGACTTTTACTTTTAAGTTTTTACTAGCCCTAGCTATGTGTCATAACTAAGTTAGTAATCTAGGGTTGTGATGAAATCCTATATCACCGGTTTATAAGGGTTAAATTATAATTTGGGTAATATAAAGATTTATTTATTGAGTCTTAATCTTAATGCTTTTTATTAACTGGCCACTAATAAAATTGATAAGGTAAACCTAAAATGAACTAGACATAGAGATTTTAGGTTTAATACCTCAGACTCAAAAGCCCACGATCTTCCTTGAGGATAGATAACCCTTTAATAGATTTCCTTACAGGATAGGAATATACCTGTCGGGCGGGGGTAGCCATAATTGGAACTTAATCTTAATGAATCCAGATAATTTGGTTGACATAGACATATGGTTCAATTAGGTTAAACTGGATATTTGTAATTGACCATCGGAAGAGGCTTTTACATAATTTAGTGTTCCAGGTTAATAAATCAATATTTTACCCAATTATAAGATAACAACTTCATCTTTAAATAATATTGGAATAAATCACAACCCTAGATAGTTTTTAATATTGAATTTTCTTAAAATATACTTTCAAACAATTTTATTTACTTGTCTTTAAATTTAGAATCGTCGCCATTTCAAATCAATCAAACAACTTGTTAGATACTGGTAATCATTTGGCCCAATAAATTGATAACAAAAGGTTTTAAGTCCTCGTGGGATCGATACTTTTTATACTACTTGAACGATACGTACGCTTGCGTTATACGTGTGTGTTTACGCCGGTCACATATACAATGTCAGGTCTAGTGTAACTGTAATCAAAACATTACGTCAGTTACCAATGTTATTCGTATACTCAGATTGTCTAACACTGTCACTTATGTTCTTGAACAACTTTACACTAGAGTCATAAAGAGTACATGTAAATTTATTCTTAAATTCCATTTTTTCTGACCTAGTAATTTAATTCCGAGAATTACACTGGTCACTTCTAAGTTTTCCATTACAATTTTAGAAGATAACATAGATTTTAACGAAATTAACAACATGCATATAGAAAAATAAGCATATAAAAATATAAACATTTCACATGTTGTTTTCAAACTTTGTAAAAAAAAAATATATTCGTCAATTTCAATCACTTTGAAACCATACGTAAAACATTAGAGGTAAAACCACTACTATTTTAAATTTATCATTGGAGGTCGAGCCCCCACTATTTCTTAATTAAAAGATTTTTTCATAGAAACAATATGTTCATATAAATCATAAAATTTATATGTTTCTATTAATCTTATACCCAAAGTTTTAGGTTCTCAAACCTTCCAAATTTCATAAAATTTAAATTTCACAATACCAGTTCCAGCTGCTATAGTGGTTTGGGAAACCACTCAACACATTATCTTATTTACATCTTGTACATAGAACTCGAAAAAAGAATAATCATAGTAGACATGACGAAAAATTGACAGGGCCTACCCACCATCCCTCGAATTCACCAAACATGTTGATCTCAAAGATCGCAGTAACAAGTTGGTCTTCGGTAAGGTTCGTTTTTGGAGCAGAACTCTTTAATCGGCAATCCCGGGCAAGGTGCCCTAGTTTGCTACAGTTGTAGCAATTGAACTAATTATTGTTATTTCTTGAGAGAGGTTAGTGTCGGTTCTGGTTATTCCAATTTTGGTGATTATAGTTCTTGTGGTTCCTAGGGTCATGATCATCCATATTAAAGCAAAGACCAGTTATGTACATGTTTAAGACATTCTCAATGTTCCACATCAACACTGAAATTCTTAAAAGGACTAACTGATACAACCAAAATAAATTATGTTTACAAGAACAACATATTTTGTAATCCAAAATTAGTCAAAATCGGCCAACACATGTCCAATTAATTATAGACAATGTATTCCAAATAATTTCTCAAATAATACTCACAGTATAAGTCTAAAAATTCCGGAATAAGACCTTGGACTGTTAACCTCAAAAAATCATATATTCATTCATGTTCTAGCAGCAATGAAAAAATTTCAATAAACGGTTAATAGCCATCAATTAAATTATAAATGTATTTAAACATTTTCTTGTAGCTTCTTGAAATTGTTGGCAATTCCAAATAATCATCTCTATAAATTATCAGTCCTCTCACCATTGCCTATTCTAGAAGCTCAACAGTTTCATCAATCTTACCATCCCTACATGACTCACTAATCAAAATATCATATGTAACAATATCCGGTTCACAACCACTAGCAATCATCAATCTAAAAGTCTCATCCGCGCTTATAGTTAGCATAAATGATATTATCAAAATTATATACTCAAACATGCATATTCAAATCTCTCTCTTTCATTTTATGTTCTCTCTCTTCACATGAAGAAGCTAATGTCACAATCGAGCAATAAAAAGACACTTATCGGCACATATCACTTACTCACTTCTCATCTCTTGTGATAAGAAGAAACTGAGTTTTTTAAAATTTATTATGAAGTTCATGCATCATATCTAAATTTCAAAATCTTTTATATTTAGCTTCATATATTTACGTTTGGAAGCTTTCCTAGTTTTCCATGCAAATAGCTAGTTCACATATTCATATGCGGTAGAGACTGTGACAAAACAAAGTAAGTCATGCAACATATACACAATGTTTTCAAAGAAAATCAATTCTAAAATATTAGCATGACTATTAGCACATGTAAGTTGTTACTACATGAATTTTCTTCTAAAACTACAACAAAAGAGCTGACTATTTGAACATAAGAAATACCATAAGCATACCAAAAGAAAATTAATTAATAACATGCAATCCCACATGGTTGAACATCTGAACCAATAACCATATGTAATTTATCATGCAGAAGCTCAATTCAAAACAACACTCTACAGGATGCAGACATTGAATATTCCAATTTCATGAAGTATGAATATTTGTCAAGACTCAAGACACAAAATCTGTTAAAGCCAACTTCCTCACAAGCCTATATATTTCCTTAAAATTCATTTCATGCATAATTTATTTATAATTGCACCATAAGAACAGGAACAAATATAACATAAGTAAACATGACAGATTGAATACGTATTAAAATTGTTAGAACAATTTGCACAAATAAGAAAGATATTACCGTTCACCAGGAATATAAAATTGAAGTTGGCTTGAGTCGCGGACTAGGTCGCTCTATTTAAGACGTTTTGCGGCTCTGCCCAAAATTTGAGCTAACAGTATGTCAGCCCCGTCGTCCCCAGGATAAAACAAGCTTATTTTTTAAATTCATAATTAATGTTTATCATTTATTATTTATGTGAGTTCCATTTTTATTGGCATGTGTCCGTGACAAAACAAGTTCAATTGAGTTGTAATCTTTCTTGAAGATCTTTGTGCAATTGGACTGGTTTCTGGCTGCTATGCATCAGACATACGTTCATGGTGCGTTCGTTACAGTGTTCGAACGGTTGGCGTTAGTGTCACGTTCTCTATTGGGTTCGAACGGGCGCATTCCAGAGAGCAAACGTTCGAGGCACGTTCTTGTGGGGTTCGAACGGGAGCATTCCAGAGAGCTCACGTTCGTTGTACGTTCGATTTATGTTCGAACGAGTCTTCACAGAAAGGGCGCGTTCGTGTAGCGTTCTAGTAAGCGTTCGAACGCGACTGCGATCTGAACGCGTTTTTGGCCTGCAAAACCCTAGGTTTTCACCCTACCTATAAATATAACCCTTAGCCGCCATTCTCATTAGTTGAAGCATATTTCTCTTGAGCCAAATACTCTCAAAGCTTTCAACTCTCTTTGATTTCACCCTGAAGACTCTTTGAATCTTATGTCTTCTTTGTTAATGGTGAAATCCATTCTTTGATAAACCTTCAACACAACATAACCCAAAATCCCTAATCCTTTAGAGTTCTATAGGAGGAGTTTTGGTAGTCGGAGTTCCGGCGTTCAGAGGTGATACAATCTACTCAGAGACTTCAGAGGTTCTGAAGAAAACCGTGGGTCGCGGGCTTGAGGAGTTGCCTTGAGTTCTTGCAGTATAGAGGTACTTGAGTCGGTGGAGTTGCCACCATAGGTCTTGACCATCGCTGTAAGTTTTTCTCGATATAGTGGATTCGGGTGGTAGCCTATACCCGGAGTGGTTTTTTACTCGGAAGAGTTTTCCACTTCGTCACCAAAATTATTGTGTTGAATTTTGTGTGATTGATTTTATTTGCTGCTTTATTTATCGATATTGTTTTTATATTTGCAGCATATTTTATTTATTTGTTATTGTGGTTGCCTGTTAATTTGCCTGTTGCAATTCCATAGTAGCAGTAACAGGACTTGTCCTGCTTATTGTTTATAATTCCGCATAGGGTCAGAACTTAGGATAACCTCGAATTTTCAATTGGTATCAGAGCCTGAACTCGATCCTTGACCCATTTGCTATGGAGCGTAGTCAACCCTTAAATTGTCCGCCATTCTTTGATGGCACAGAATATTTGCATTGGAAAGTTCGCATGAGAGCGTTCCTTAAGTCCTTTGATGAGAGGGTCTGGATGACTGTTGAATACGGGTGGAAACCTCCCGTTGTTACTGTTGATGGGATCACTTCCCCTAAAGACAAATTGACCTGGACCAAGGACGAATTTGATGCTAGCAATAGGAACAGCAAAGCTGTTAATGCCATACATGGCTGTCTGTTCTGCTGAGTTTAGGAGGATCTCAATGTGTGAGATAGCCAAGGATGCTTGGGATATCCTGCAGACTGTGCATGAGGGCACATTGTCTGTTAAAAATAATAGACTCCAGGATTTAGCCACTAGGTTTGAGGTCGCCAGAATGAAAGAAGATGAGACCTTTGATGAGTTTTATGCTGAGATTAACGACATTGTTAATTCTAGTTTTAACCTAGGTGAGACTATTCCTACCAGTAGGATAGTTAGGAAAATCCTGAGATCCCTACCTGATAAGTTCCTACCCAAAATCACCGCCATCGAGGAAAACAATGACCTCGATCAGCTTAATTTAGATGAGCTCGTAGGAAAATTGCAGGTTTATGAGAAAAAGCTTCCTGGTTATAGAGAGCCAAAAACGTTTGCGATGAAAATCGCTAAGGAAGTTGTGCATGATACGTCTGGTGATGGTGATACCATCACGGATCGTGATTTGGCCTTTGTTTGCAAAGAAGTTTAAGAATTTCTTAAACTTAAGAAGAGTGGCCATAGCAGTAATAGGGATAGGGAGGATAGGCCTAAAGAGAATAGGCATATCAGGAGTGAGTCTAGAGAGGATAGGGATAGTAGATCCCGTGGTGCCCAATGCTATGAATGTGAAGGATATGGGCACGTTAGATCTGAGTGTCCCACATACCTTAAGGCTAAAGGCAAGAAAGCCATGACAGCATCTCCTAGTGATTCAGAAGGTGGTTATTCTTCTGATGAGTCTCCTAAAGGCAAGAAAAATTTTATTGCCTTTACTACTAGTGTGACTGGTGAGAGAGAGATTGTGGTTAATGATGATGATTCTGAAGTCTCTCTTGATGAGTCTGTAGATGAGGAAAGTCTTCGGGTAGCTTATGTTGAACTGTTTAATGAGAGTTTAGCTATTAAGAAGACTAACATAGAGGTCAGTAAAAGGTTGAAAGCTGTTGAGCTAGAAAAGAATGAAGCTCAAGCTAAATTTGAGCAAAGCCTTTTGATGGTAGATGACCTAGAGGAGAAGAATAGAGGTCTAATTAATAGGGTCCAAATATTAGAAACTGAACTTGAAGATACTAGAACCCAATTGTCTGTATTTTCTAGTGAGAATAAAAATGTGGACCGTATGTTAGGAATTATTTCTGAGCCTAACTGTGATAAGGCTTCTTCTTCCAAAGCTGTGTCTGTTGCAGCTAAACGTGACTTAGGCAAGAAACCAGTTGAATGTAGTCATGTTATTCCTCCCTTTATTCCTCGTCCTGTGACCCAACCTCGATCTAGAGGTATTGTGGGTAAACCTCGCTCTCATCCGAGGTTTGTGCCTGTGTGCCACCATTGTGGCAAGGCGGGACACATTAGGCCTAAGTGCTTCATGCTTCACAAGCAAAAGAAGAGGCCTAAAAAGGTGTCACCTAGATTTGACTCTTCAAATCTAGCTTCTCAAGTTTCTGCACTAACCAAACAAGCTCAATTCTTGAGTGAGAAACTTGCTTTGTTGTCTGGGAACTCTCATGTGGAAGAGGTTTCTAGAAAGGTTTGGGTGGGGAAGCAAGATGAATTCCCATCTTCTTCTGCGTGTCCTGATGGACATGATGAGAGTGCACCTCGGTGTAACTCTGCTTAAAAGATGCATTTTTATTTTCCCATTGCATGTGTGTGTGCGTGTGTTTTATGTCTTTGCACGTTTATTTTGTTTTCACAGCATATGGGTGTGTGTGTGTCTTGTTTTTGTTATATGTCCCTTGGTATATAGGATGGAAACCCGGACATAAATTTCATAGCCGATTCCGAATGGACGGTAGTATGATCTGCACTCGGGATACAACTCCACGTACCATTGGATGTTTTACAAGCCTATTTATGTCTTTATTTTTATTTGTTAAAATCTGAAAAATTCAAAAAAAAATAGAAATTGAAAAAGACAAAATTTATTTTATTTTATGGCTTGTTAGAGCATGAAAAGCTTATGCATGTGATCCTGGTATGTAGGATATATGATTATGCATGTATGATATGCTTTTATTTTTCTTGATGCTCTATATACATGAGTGTGTGTGATAAAAACCTTTGGTATATCTTGTGCTTGCACTTCACATACACGTTTCTATTTTGTCAAGGCTTGGTCGCATGTATGAGTTTTTGGAATAGCAATCTAATTTCTATCATATCTTGTTTGCTCAATAGTGTGACCTTTGACTAGATGACCTGCTATCCCCCCCTTGTAAAAGTAAAAAGAAATATATTTAAAAAAAAAAAAAATGAGACTCAAGTGCAAAAGAGCCAAAATGGCCAAATTCAAAAGATAAGGGCAAAACCCCTTCACTCGAAAGAGTTATTAAATATGAGCTCATGATATTTCTGGGGTAAATATTATAGCATGCAACCAATGTTGCTTATTTTCATGTCCTAGTGGTGCTGGGTTTGAACACCTATTTTGTGGACTTGGTTTGTTTAGAGATGGATTTCTTTGGCTGTGTCCAGCTCATAAAATAAGGTCTTAAGCCTTGATTCGTTATGCACTTTATTTTCCACGCAAGTGCTTTATATGCTTTGGTGTTTATGTCATATGCATGAGTGTTATACTTAGCCTCTTTTAAATGATGCATATTGTTTCATGTCATAAACAGCTGAATACTGATTGGGTATCATTGTATCAGCTTGAAATGCTGTTTCAGTCAGCTTTTGACAGGATTTGTATTTATCTCAGTATGTGCCTGTGTGTGCTTCATGTTATTGCATACCAAATTTTTTTCTCTGTGCATTTTTCTGAGTTTTGGTTTGCTTCCCGTGTGTTATTTTGCTAACTTTATGTGCCTGTTAGTGAGGGGGAGTATTTCCTGTTTGTTATGCTCTTGCTTGTGTTTTCTCCTGTTCTCCTGTTATTTTTCCTGTTTCTTTTTATCCTTTGTCATTTCGTGACAAAAAGGGGGAGAGTAATATATTAAGGGGGAGAGCCTTAATATATAGGAGAGAGTCGTAGAATATCCTTTAGATATATAGGAGAGAGTCGTAGAATATCCTTTAGATATCTCCGTTTTAAGGGGAGTTAAGATTAAGGGGGAGAGTGATTTCTACTTGTACATGCATGAGATTTTTACCTGCTTTATGTTTTACTTGATTATCCCAATGCTTTTCACGGTATATTGTTGTTTGTGGATGTTTCAGGTAGCAGGTATGTTGCTGCGGTGGCATTATTTTCTAGACTACTTTGTTAGGTGTTAGATCGAGTCCATTTGTAATAAGTCACTGTTTTGATGGTTGACAGTTGACTATTTTCTTTGTGGGTCTATTACCGTAGTCTTTGTATTAGGTAGTGTTTTGTCACGGAATGCCAAAGGGGGAGATTGTGAGTTCCATTTTTATTGGCATGTGTCCGTGACAAAACAAGTTCAATTGAGTTGTAATCTTTCTTGAAGATCTTTGTGCAATTGGACTGGTTTCTGGCTGCTATGCATCAGACATACGTTCGTGGTGCGTTCGTTGCAGTGTTCGAACGGTTGGCGTTAGTGTCACGTTCTCTATTGGGTTCGAACGGGCGCATTCCAGAGAGCAAACGTTCGAGGCACGTTCTTGTGGGGTTCGAACGGGAGCATTCCAGAGAGCTCACGTTCGTTGTGCGTTCGATTTATGTTCGAACGAGTCTTCACAGAAAGGGCGCGTTCGTGTAGCGTTCTAGTAAGCGTTCGAACGCGACTGCGATCTGAACGCGTTTTTGGCCTGCAAAACCCTAGGTTTTCACCCTACCTATAAATATAACCCTTAGCCGCCATTCTCATTAGTTGAAGCATATTTCTCTTGAGCCAAATACTCTCAAAGCTTTCAACTCTCTTTGATTTCACCTTGAAGACTCTTTGAATCTTATGTCTTCTTTGTTAATGGTGAAATCCATTCTTTGATAAACCTTCAACACAACATAACCCAAAATCCCTAATCCTTTAGAGTTCTATAGGAGGAGTTTTGGTAGTCGGAGTTCCGGCGTTCAGAGGTGATACAATCTACTCAGAGACTTCAGAGGTTCTGAACGTCGTGGGTGGAGTTGCCTTGAGGAGTTGCCTTGAGTTCTTGCAGTATAGAGGTACTTGAGTCGGTGGAGTTGCCACCATAGGTCTTGACCATCGCTGTAAGTTTTTCTCGATATAGTGGATTCGGGTGGTAGCCTATACCCGGAGTGGTTTTTTACTCGGAAGAGTTTTCCTTCGTCACCAAAATTATTGTGTTGAATTTTGTGTGATTGATTTTATTTGCTGCTTTATTTATCGATATTGTTTTTATATTTGCAGCATATTTTATTTATTTGTTATTGTGGTTACCTGTTAATTTGCCTGTTGCAATTCCATAGTAGCAGTAACAGGACTTGTCCTGCTTATTGTTTATAATTCCGCATAGGGTCAGAACTTAGGATAACCTCGAATTTTCAATTTATGTTATAAAATTCTACATTAAATAGGTTTTATTATATTAGTGGGAGTTATAAAATTTAATTAAATTATTCGTTTCGCCGGCATTTTTGCTTCCTCTTGATCATCGTATAAACACAGCGACACATCATGTCTCCTCTAAGCAACAATCGCTCTTCAATCATCTCCAATCATGGCTTCCTTTCATCCTCGCAACAGTAACCACCCAACTTTCTCATTCTTATCTTTGTTGCTGGTATTAATGACAGTCACAGAATCGCTGTCACAGCCATGCAGTTTTGACAAAAGCCCCATCGTACCCTCAACCCCGTTAGTGACATTCCTTGAACGTGTACAAGAAACTGCTTTTCTAACTTTCGGACAAAAAGACTTTGATCCGAAACTTTACGTTGATTTTTCGTTAAGGTCCAATCTCTCAACAACAGTTGCTGCTTTTGATAAGCTACCAAAGAACGCAACTGGGTCTGTTTCAATTTTATATTCTAATGATAATATCTTTCTTATTTGTGTAATTATTCTAACAATATGTATCAGATATAAAAACTAGGTTTCATTGTACTCTATAATCAGCTTTACTTGTAAAGATTGGTCAGATTGTAAATTGCAAAACATATTAGTTGTATATCATTAGTCTGCATCTACTTTAGCTTCCAACAAAAACTTTCCGGTATGAAGTTTAAGATTATCAGAAGCATTTTTTGGGTACTGATTTATATGTCAAATGAGAAACTGGAACCTCATTTATATTAAGCACAGAAATCTTCTTGTCAGGAAGATCACAAACATCTTGGGCAAGTGTATTCGGGTACTTTGTTTCATATGAGTAAATACCAAAAATGATTAGTTGCAAGGAAATCATGTTCTTTTAGAATGATACCATGATCAATAAATCTATATATATCGTGTGATT
This sequence comes from Zanthoxylum bungeanum, assembly GCA_019454045.1. NCBI lineage: Eukaryota > Viridiplantae > Streptophyta > Magnoliopsida > Sapindales > Rutaceae > Zanthoxylum > Zanthoxylum bungeanum. The sequence continues at coordinate 71,131 of SKCR01034440.1, forward strand.
GATAAAGTTTGTTGTGAATTTAAGCCATCACAAATTTTAGACCCACTTGGCAAGAAGAAACCAAAATGGTGCCCTGCGATGGTCCACCGCCATGTGCTGAGTTATTGCCATTTGTCTCTGGTTTCACATGGTTTGGCTTTGCTAAAGTCCCGGCAGAATAGAAGCAGCATCAAAGCAACTGTCTAGGACAGTCAATGCACAAGACTGGCAGAAGAAGACACTAGCTCAACTAACTTACAAGTGACAAAGGCCTACCTTGAATTTATGATTCTTATCAGAAACTATACACAATCCCAAGTCCAACAATCTATTTGTTTCAATGATCACATGGGCATGCATCTCATCACCTAAACATGGAGAAACAAAAGCATATGATGCTGTCTTTCCTCATTAATATATATAAGATCTAATTCACATTGCTTCTGCACCACAACACAACATCTTCTTATCAAGAAAATCAAATCTCTAGAACTTCTTTGTTCAGAATTCTTCATTCTACAAACATGATTAACTCAAAAAGGCTCATTCAATTAGTCAGAAAGTGGCTGCGATGAAGCGGAGGAGAATTTCCTTCCCAAGAAGTTCAGCTGCACAAAACTCATCAGTTGCCAACAAAGGCTACTTTGTTGTTTATACAATTGATAACGTGAGATTCACAGTTCCGTTAGAATATCTCAGCAGAAGTGTCTTCATTGTGCTCTTCAGAATGTCTGAAGAAGAATTCGGAATTCCATCCGATGGACCAATCACTCTGCCTTGTGATAGTACTTCATGTCATTGGTTAAAGGATGCATGCCGGAGGATCTAGAGAAAGCTTTGCTAACTTCTCTATCAACATGCCATTTCTCATCTTCATCTTCTGTTTTTCTAGGACAAAGCCATCAACAAACACTTATTTGTAGCTATTGTCAATGTATACATTTTTTTTATGTTAATGTAGAATATTTTCTTCAGTTCAGTAAATATCAAAAGAAAATTTTATTCATAATTTATGTCCCCACCAATGATACCAATTCATCTCTATATAATTTGTTCAGTGACAGAAGTCCTTCCTCGCACACTTGCATTTCATCCTGAAAAATACTATTGTATCAGCAAAAAATGAATTAGTTCACAAGAAACATGCTTCTTTTAGTTATTTGACAAATGAATTTCTAGAACCATTTTGATTAAATATTATTGATATAGCTTTCAGTTTGTTGCTCCGATTTGTAGCTTTTTATTGTTCTTGTAGTTGTATTCAAGGAGATTGTTCTCATAGAAGAAATTGAAGGTTTTTGTAACTTTTCCATATGAAAAACTCTCTATTTTTGCCTTAAAATAAATTATATGGAGATTTAAGAGCTGGACAAAAACGAATTTGAAGCTCAATTTATAGAGAAGGTGTATTGAGAAGGTGTAAAACAACCCCTACTCTTTGTCTGAGACCGGTATGCCGGTCTGCCAAATCATAACGGCTATATTTCCGTTGAAGATTCAAGTGCAATAATGGATTACTGATCGGTATGGAGGTCAGTATGTTGGTGTTCTCATCGGTATGAGGACCGGTATGGACCGTCCCAGTTCCAGTGGCTGTGGAAACTCCGTTGACCAGTATAGAGTAGTCCGGTTTCAGAGAGCATGCAAATCTACCCAAGAGAGAACAAAGACACATGTATGCCGGTGTGGGAGACCGATATGCCAGTCCTAGTGCAGAAAATGAGGATTCGAAAGTTGAAAGCATTTTGCACATGACCCTAATGTATCTAAATGAAAGTGCATATGCGCTATGACTTAGAGACTTAAATTATCAACTCAGTTACATAGATAGTTCTAAGCTAAGACTACACAAGATACTCTTAATTTATCGCTTGAGTCTTCACATCCATTGCTCTTAATCACTAATATACTTCGACATCTTTTTGTAATGTCCGCTAATGCGCGTCGAAAACTTCTAATATTACATCATCAACATTCATCTTGAGAATATATAGCTAACAGCAGATTCATATGAAGAATATAAAATATATCAGAAATCACTAATTTGTGGCGTCTGAAGCATATTGGACCGTAACATTGTAAATGTATAAAAAAATTTATGGCTTTATATAAATTGAAACCGAGAAAACTTCCTTCATAATTTATTTTCTTATCCGATTTTGCACATGCCATACTTATATATCAGTGTATCTGTAAAAGCAGTTCTCAGTGGCGTAACTTGGTGGTGTAGGGTTCAGACATCCAGGCCTTGAATTCAAATCCAAGGGGTGCATTTCTTATATGAGTCAGAGGTTTTACCTGTTCCGCTTAAACACATATCGGGTGATTTGGTGGTAGGATTTCGAACGTTTCCAAAAAAATATATAAGTAAAAGCAATTCAACAAAGCCATTAACTCAAGATTTTCTTAGCAGCAACATGTAATTAGCCCTTCCTGTTTCCATATTAATATGGACATATAATGATATTGGTATTAATTGAGAAACATGCCCAAAAAAAAAAAAAATATTATAAAATGGAATGCAAATTGAATGACATGCTTGAGTGTCAAGATATCAGAACCTAATCCATAAGAAGACTAGTATGAGCCACAAAATTATTCTGTTTAGACAAATCACACATGGTTTGTGTTGTAAATTCCTTAAAATTCATTAAATATGAGATGTATATGGATATGTATATTATTGGAATTCCCTAGGGGTGTATGGGAGGTTGCAATCCTTGGAGGGTTGCAACCCACCCCAAGGGGTGCCCTATTGGCACCCCTCCATGCCTTATATAAGAAGGCTTTAATTCCAATATTATATATGGAAAAAAGACATATACAGAAATACACCAACTTTAAAGGCATTTATGTTTTCCTTGTTTTGAGAGAGATTCACCATTGATTCCAAGTTCGCATACTTGTTAAGGAGTGCACCTTGAACAAGAAGAATCCAAGTAATCCTGGGAGAACGTTGGCAAAACGAATCCGTAAAGCACCTGTGACGGAGCCAATAAGTTCTTAAGGACAGAGATCATCTCGACTTGGACAACTCTGTATTCTCCATTTTCTGGTTTGTTTAAAGATTTTCTGGTTTTAGGGTTTCATGCATCTAGATCTACTTTTGCTGTTTTGATCTGTTTTTTTGCAAGTTATATTACTGTTTGATGACACTAAATTTTACCAACAATCTTAAGAACTTATTGATATCGTGTTATTAAATAGTAGTTTGCATGTTAGGGTTTGAATATTTTCTTTAAAATACGAACTGTGCATGAAAAACCCGTAGGGCGTTCGAACTCCCAACGCACGCGAAGGCTAAAAATTTGAATTCTCGTAAGAACGTTCGAACGCGTCTTCAAACGCACCTCGAACGCAAGCCTTCTGCCTTAGAACGTTCGAACGCGTAATAAACGCAACTCGAACGCAAACTCTCTGGAATCATTCCGTTCGAACGCGTTCACGAACGCTATACGAACGTGAACTCTCTGGAATCATTCCGTTCGAACGCGTTATCAAACGCTACTCGAACGTGAACTCTCTGGAAACACTTCGTTCGAACGCGTTATCAAACGCAACACGAACGCACACGCACTGGACAGTCTCGTTCGAACGTAGATACGAACGCGACACTAACGAAATAGTCCTGTAATTCTTAGAAACTGCAAACTTAAATAATTTTAACTTGGTTAGTCATATACTGTTAACACATTAATCTTGGTAGTATAGATTCAAGTTATTATTAGGTTGTTCAATTATCACAAGCATACACATAGTGATAAAGTTGAAATTGATTGGTTGTTGCATAATTGGTTGAGAATTTAAAGTGTAATTTTGCACAAGTAATTCCATCCAATCTTGATTGACATTTATATATCTACACTTATCGTAATAATTGTGCTATTGGAAGAGTGCAAAACTGGGTTGTGAATTGCTAAAAGATCCTATTGGAAAAGATGTTCGAAGAATCTTCGTTCATCATTTTTCCTTAAGTATCTTTAGTTAAATTCAATGACTTGTGTTTATTGGAACTTTCGTCCATTAGAACAACAAGTGACTACCTAGTACATCACTTTGAACAAGATCATTCGTTGATCGTTGTGCAATTCGTCTTTCGTAGACTGATTGAACCCTGTTGGATTTCCAGTTACAAATGGCTAGCGGAAATATCAAAGAATACCGGTCTCTCACGGAGAAAAGCCGGAGAAATTTGGTGGGGCAAATTTCAAACAGTGGCAGAGCAAAATGCTGTTCTACCTACAACTCTCAGTTGGCTAAATTCCTCAAAGATCCTCCGGGTCCTGTGGAGGGTGAATCTGAATTGGCCAAGGAAGAGCGAAACAGACTTGGTTGTCTGGAGACTTCTTATGCAAGAACTACCTTTTGGGTGGTCTTGACAATACCCTGTACAATGTGTACCAAGGCATGACTTCTGCGAAGGTTCTTTGGGAATCTCTCGAGAAGAAGTACAAAACATGCCGGACAAAAGAGATTTGTCGTGGGTAGGTTCCTGGACTACAAGATGGTAGTTTCAAGGACGGTGAAGTCTCAGTTGGGTGAACAACAATAGATCATTCATGAAATACTGGATGAAGGAATGAAACTTTGTGAGACGTTTCAAGTTGCCATCATAATTGGAAAGTTGCCTCCATCATGGAAGGATTTCAGGAGCTATCTGCAACACAGAAAGAAGCAGATGAGCCTTGAAGACCTTGGAGTTCGATTGAGAATCGAACAGGACAACATGATGTCCGGAAAGGCCAGCTACAAGACTATGGAGTCTAAGGCCAACATCTTTGAGGATGTAAATGGTAGCAAGAAAAGAAAGAACAGTGAAGCTGATTCTTCCCAAGCGAACAAGAAGTTCAATGGGAAGTGCTACAACTGTGAAAAGAGCGGTCATATGACAAAGGACTGCAGAAACAAGATATCTCAGGACAATGGCAGGATATATGAGGCTTATGTCACTGAAGATGAGCAGTTAACTGATGAGATTTCAGAAATGAATCTCTCAACAGTGGTAACTGAGGCCAACTTGGTTGGGAATCCGAGAGAATGATGGGTAGACTCTGGGGCTACTCGTCATATCTGTGCTGATAGCAAGATGTTTTCCTCGTATCAGAAAGGTCGATGGCGGCGATCATCTGACAATGGGAAACTCGTCTACCTCTAGAGTGGTTGGACAAGGCACAGTAGTTCTGAAAATGATATCCGGAACGGAGCTTACATATAATAATGTTTGCATGTTCCAGATATTCGGAAGAACTCGGTCTCGGGTTTGTATTTGTTTCTGACAAGATTGTATTGACCAGAAATGATGTCTATGTAGGAAAATGATACCTCGCTGAGGGTCTTTTCAATGACTGTCAATTGTGCTATTAATAAAGCTGAAACTTCTGCTTATATTATTGAGTCACAAAATGTATGGCATGGGAGGTTAGGACATGTTAATTATGATACATTAATTAACATGGACCTTATACCTAAATTTGCATTGATAGCCAACATGAGTGTGAGGCATGTGTTGAAGCAAAAATACATAGAACATCATAGAACGAAGTTCTGAACCCTTGGAACTTGTACACATTGACGTATGTGACATGAATTTTGTGCAAACAAGAGGCGGTAAAAAGTACTTTGTCACTTTTATCGATGAAAGCACAAGATTCAGTTAAGTGTATTTGCTGAGGAGCATAGCTGAAGCTATTGAGAGCTTTATACACTGAGAACGAAGTTGCAAATCAACTTGGCAAGGAAATCAAAAGAATCAGGAGTGATAGAAGTGGTGAATACGTTTCATCATTCGGTGAATATTGTTCTGTGCACGGAATTATTCACGAAACCATTGCTCCGTATTCTCCTCAACAAAATGGGATTGCTGAGTGCAAAGACCGAACGTTGAAGGAAATGATGAATGCCATGTTGACTAGTTCTGGTTTACCTCAGAACTTGTGGGGGAAAGCCCTGCTTTCCGCGAACTACGTTCTGAACAAGCTTCCTCACAGAAGATTGGACAAGACACCATATGAGTTGTGGAAAGGTTATGTACCTTCCTACAAATATCTGAAAATGTGGGGGTGTCTTGCCAATTGCCAAGGTGATGGCTCCTAAACCTAAGAAGGTGGAATAGGACCCAAAACTGTTGACTGTATATTCTTCGGATATGCTTGCAACAGTAGTGCGTATCGATTCTTGGTACACAAGTATGAGATTCCTGACATCAATCTGAATGTGATGATTGAGTCAAGGAATGCAATATTTTTGAAGAGACATTTCCTTGTAAGGAAAGACAAAGAAGAGAGTCTCTCAAAAAGAGCTGTTGATACTGTCAAGGACAGTGATCATGTTGACCAAGAGTCAGATCCGATTTTCTGACATATTTGTTAGAAAATGAGCCTCGAAGCTATAAAGAAGCAATGTCTTCTTTGGAGGCACCTCTGTGGAAAGAGGCGATTATCAGTGAGATTGATTCAATCCAACAGAACCATACTTGGGAGTTGGTTGATCTTCCTCCAGGTTGTAAGCCACTGGGCTACAATTGGAAAGATGAAAATGGATGGATCAATAGATAAGTACAAGGCGAGGTTTGTCATAAAAGATTATAGACAAAGAGAAGGCTTTGTTTACTTTGACACCTATCCACCAGTGATTCGTATCACATCAGTAGAATGCTTATAGCTATAGCAGCTATATTTGGTCTTGAAATACATCAAAATGATGTAAAGACGTCATTCTTGAATGGTGAATTGGATGAAGAGACTTACATGGAACAACCAGAAGGGTTTATGTTCCTGGATAAGAACAGAAGGTGTGCAAACTTGTAAAATCCTTGTACGGATTAAAACAAGCACCTAGACAATGACATGAGAACATTGACAAAGAGATGTTATCAAGTGGGTTTAAAACAATGAGTGTGATAAGTGTGTGTACACCAAGTCAACTCAAAAGGATATGTCATTGTATGTCTCTATGTAGACGATATGCTGATAATTGGTAATAATCATGTGTTGATTCAGTTTACCAAGAAAGTGTTAACCAGCAAATTTGATATGAAAGATTTGGGAGTAGCTAACCTAACTCTTCCTCTATCAAAGAATACTGGCTTAAGCATATCGCAATTAGAGTATTCAAGGATCATCAGAAGTCTGATGTATCTCACGAATTGCACACGACCTGATATCGCTCAAGTTGTGAATCAGCTTAGCAGATATACGAGTAATCCTGGACATAACCACTGGAAGGCCCTAGTAAGGGTTTTGAGGTATCTGAGAGAAACTTCAAAATATTGACTACATTACGAGAGATATCCTGCTATACTAAAGGGTTACAGCGATACTAACTGGATATCTGATACAGTGGATTCCAAATCCACAAGTGGGTTTATTTTCACACTTGGTAATGCAGCCGTGTCATGGAAATCCTCAAGGCAAACATGTATTGCCCGGTCTACTATGGAATTGGAGTTCATAGCATTAGACAAAACAGCGGAAGAAGCGGAATGGCTTGAAACTTCCTGGAGGATATTCCTAGTTTGGCCAAACCGGTGCCAGCGATTAGCATACATTGCGATAGCCAATCGGCTATTGGGAGAGCCCAAAATACAATGTATAATGGTAAGTCTCGACACATACGTCGGAGACATAATACCATACGTCAACTGCTCTCAAGTGAGATAATAACGATCGATTATGTTAAGTCGAAGGAAAACCTAGCGAATCCATTAACTAAAGATTTACCTCGAGAGCAAGTTGAGAAGTTATCGAGGGGAATGAGCTTGAAGCCTATAAATTAAGAATTGTCACTGTGGAAACCCAACCTAGGTGACTGGAGATCCCAAGATCTAGGTTCAAAAGGGACAACAGAAACTTTGTGCAATTCAAAACAAGCACTGAAGAGTTTCGTACTCTTTCCCATTCCGATAATGACGCTGAGTGCTGTCTGTAATTGGTTAGGATAAGCTAAGGCTTTTAATGATCACTATATTAGGAGATGAGTCCTAATGGGGGTAAAGACAGATTACCTCTTCATAGTAGATCACCTATTTCAAGTAAGAAGTGAGGCCGCTTCCATGGGAACCTTTAAAGGCGGGTTACCCTAAAGTGCTTGATGAATCCAGGACCGTTGTTCAGGGCCAAAATGAACACAACCGTAGAACGGGAAAATGGTCGAATTAAAGCTGTGTGTTGGCAATTGTCTTGGTTTACACCAACGGCAGAACAGTTCAAGACTATGGGTCACTGGTTTGCCAAGTAAATCCGATTGTCATTCACTAGGAAAGGTTCAAGGCGAAAGCTACCTATTTCGATGCAGCTTTAGCTCACGGTATCTCTCTCACATGCCTGTATGAATATTTGAAGAATTGTGGGGGATTGTTGTAAATTCCTCAAAATTCATTAAATATGAGATGTATATGGATATGTATATTATTGGAATTCCCTAGGGGTGTATGGGAGGTTGCAATCCTTGGAGGGTTGCAACCCACCCCAAGGGGTGCCCTATTGGCACCCCTCCATGCCTTATATAAGAAGGCTTTAATTCCAATATTATATATGGAAAAAGACATATACAGAAATACACCAACTTTAAAGGCATTTATGTTTTCCTTGTTTTGAGAGAGATTCACCATTGATTCCAAGTTCGCATACTTGTTAAGGAGTGCACCTTGAACAAGAAGAATCCAAGTAATCCTGGGAGAACGTTGGCAAAACGAATCCGTAAAGCACCTGTGACGGAGCCAATAAGTTCTTAAGGACAGAGATCATCTCGACTTGGACAACTCTGTATTCTCCATTTTCTGGTTTGTTTAAAGATTTTCTGATTTTAGGGTTTCATGCATCTAGATCTACTTCTGTTTGTTTGCAAGTTATATTACTGTTTGATGACACTAAATTTTACCAACAGTTTGTCCCCCTGCCTCAACGAAACCTCTCCAAAAATGCTTAACTGGATGAAAGTTTAAATGCAACAACATTTTCAAGAAAATTTTTATTTCATATTTATAATGCAGGTGCAGTTGGCATAATATTGATATGCATTTTCTTGTCACTTGCCCAGAAAATCTATATTCTTGTGGTTGAAATTTTTTAAACAACATTTTCAGAAAACGGTCATTCATCAGGGAGCAATTTTTTAAACTAGCCACTTTGCCAGTATCTAAGTTCTTACTATTAAAAACCTATTGTTAAGTGCTTACGAGGCTAACCTAGATCACCTACTCAAGGCATCAGATAAAAATCTATTGGGAACTTATTGTTTCTAAAATTTCATCATTTAGCAAACAAACTCATCATTCGACTTATGATAGTACTTTCTTGAATTATGTCATATCATTGGTTAAAGGATGCATGCCTGAAGATCTAGAGAAAGCTTTGCTAACTTCTCTATCAACGTGCCATTTCTCTGCTTCATCTTCTGTTTCTCTAGGACAAACCCATCAACAAACACTTATTTGTAGTTATTAGATTCAATGAATCATTTTACTGTGTAAATGTAGATATTTTCTTCAGTTCTGTAAATACCAAATGAAAATTTTGTTCAAAATTTGTGTCCCCAAAAGAATGCTTAATATTACTTGCACCAATTATACCAATTCATCTCTATATTAATTTGTTCTGTGACAGATTTCCCTCCTCACACACTTGTCTTTCTTCGGCAAATACTGTTGTATCAGCAAAAATGATGAAATTTGACTAACCGTTATCTCATACAAGTCTCTAGCTGTTGAATGTTTTTGCACATGAGTCCATTGTTGTAATAGAAAACAGAGGATTCTCCACAAGAAACTATGCAGAAAAGGTTACGCAATGACAATTGTACAGCCAATAAGTGGATAGACTGCAAAGTTGTGGCGAAAGTCAAATTCTTTTTCTATGCTGGTCTTATTTCACAAGAAACATGCTTCTGCTAGTTACTTGACAAATAGTTAATGCATGAATTTTAAAGCAATAATCCTGCTTTCAAATTCAAAGTAGTGCTCCCTCTAGGATTTTAATCCACCATGATGATTTCAAAGAAACTCTTCAAAATGGCAAGCAAATGGGAAAATTTTACTGTCATGAAAAGAAAAGGTAATTTGCTGCTTATCATTACCCATTTTCCATACTGCTGATCAAAAGTGATTCTCACATTGAACATGGTGCTGCTGAGGATCTTGAAAAACCTTTGCTGATGTCTGTTGTTTCCACTCGCTGCTCATCATTACCCATTTTCCATGGAAAGCAAACAAACCGGCAAGTACTTGTCATTCGGTCACCAAATAAATTTCTTTGTAAATGATATATAGATTTAACACAATATCTGTTAGAATAATTTGCACAAATAAGAAATATATTATCGTTCATCAGGAATATAAAATTGAAGTTTGGCTTGAGTCGCGGACTATGTCACTCTCTTTAAAACGTTTCGCGGTTCTGCCCAAAATTTATGCTAGCACTATGTCATCCCTATCGTTCCCATGATAAAACAAGCCAGATAAACACTGTCTCAATCGATTTTACACAAAACCGATTGGTATACTGACATTCAAAAATTATTTTCTCAGGAACATCATCTGAGCTTCGGTTGAAAAACTGATACCGAAGCCAAGCAAAAGACGGCCAGTAATAAGCATGGAAACGATTTTGGTGAAGCCATTGATCAAGGCACCAGCAAGAAACAAAAAGCCACCAAATAACATAACAAATTTCTTTCAAATTGGCTCGTCACCATTGAATTTGCAATTGATGATAATAAAGCTGCCAAGTAAAGCCACGACATGAATATAGTCATGGTCTCACTGTCATACTGACAGTACTGATTCGTTGACGAGTTCGCATTTTTCTTCCTTACACCTACGGGAAAAATTTATCCAAATATGGATCCATTGAAGTCACACCACCATAAATCCCAATATCATATCCAAAGATGAGGACACCCATGGCAGTAACAATACAGGTTCGTAAAACAAAAGGAGTGAGATTTCCAGGGTACTCTTTCCCACTATCCTTGTTAAATCCCCCAACAGAATGCATTTTTTTCGTTTTCTTAATCTAAAAATAGAGAAAGAGAATGATGAATACGAATACGAAGAAGAAATGAAAGAAGAAAACTTTGAACTCAAAAGAGTAAGCAGGCTTGACGAAAGAAGATACAGCTACAGACTTCAAATTCAAAATCGGTTCCGCAAGGGAATAGGAACAGCAAGAGCTTTAGCCATAATATATCATCCAAGTAGAATGAAAGGTCAAAAAACCATTATTAAATTAATTAATTGTGTTTTGTTTTGTGATATATGTTATTTTCTTTAAATTGTAACTCTTTTTAACACCATAAAACTATTTTTTTGGGTAAACCACCCGGTATCCAGTGCCACATTGAGCCTGACTAATCCGGATTCGGACCGAGAGCTCTACGGTAAGGTCAACCCAGCGATGGTGACTCTAACGGGACTCAAACTGGGGAGCATACCCAATCGAGCCTCCTAGGATTGAGCCAGCTACCACTCAACCAACCACTCATTGGTCCATAAAAACTATTTAATTAAGCATTTTAGTAACTTAAATAATAATAATAATTTGTGGATTTTTGTAACTCCTCCAAATTTTAAAGTTAATATTAAAATTCATTAAAAACTAACAATCCCCCACTGGAATTTAATAAAATATTTTCATTGAGCAAATAACATAAGGTCGTTCATAAATAAAAGTGTCTTTCGACTTAAACCTTTACATAGTGTTGACGATTCAGATTATACTAGAGTAACTCGTAGTTTTGAACTCGTAGTTTTGAACTCTATCTCTGACAACATTACACACACAAACCTTTTAGGATGAAGTCAAAAGGCCAGAGTATTACGGCCGTGCTCGTATATCTCAGTATAGTGAATGTTCTAGAAATTTTTGCCTAAAATTTCTTAAGAAGAGGCCACACTTCTACACTCGCATAGGTGTGTCTATCAAGAATACTCATGTAGCTAGGTATTCCACTCTACATAGAGTATAGAACATATTAAGAGTTAAATAACTCATTCTTCTATCGCTTTATTATGCTCTCAGAATGAAACTCACAAATAAAATAATAGAATGATTCTCATCACTTCATGACTTGTTATTACCCATTGAACCTATTTTTTGGGATCTCCAGTCTATTAGGTCGGGTTACCATCATAAATGATTGTCTAACGGTAATAGTTTCATTTTTTACTAGGTTTTGGATACCTTCTCTCTTGCTAGTCCTTTTATCAAAGGATCAACTAAATTATCATCAGTCCGTACATGATCCATTCTTACAGCTCCAGAAGAGAGGTATTCTCTAATTGTACTGTGTATATGCATTATCTTACTGTTATAATAGTTCTGAATATTAGTAATAGTCGCAGTACTATGACAATAGATCAAGACAATTGGTATCAGTCTCTCCCATAAAAGGGTATCTAATAGCAAAATTTGTAATCAAGCTACTTCTTCACTAGCCATTGCTAGTTCTATAATCTCATACTCAAGGAAATATATCTGTTGGTAACCTTGGAATCATCCGAAATGGTGTTCCATTTAATGTCGCTATATCCTTCAATGACAGTGGAAAACCTTTGATAATGTAATTCTAGGTTCATTGTCATTTTCAAGTACCTTATAACCCTCTCAATAGCATATCAATGCTCATACCAGATCTACTAATAAATCTACATAGTAATCCTACGACATATGCAATTTCAGATCTAGTGTCATCAAAACATAACATCAGTTACTAATGTTATTCGCATACTCACATTGTCTAACATTGTCACCAATATTCTTGAACAACTTTACACACTAAAGTCATAAGTGATGGTATTGGTGCTTGGAGTGCCAATCCGATTTGTACATTTTATTATTTATTAATAAAATAACTATATTTTTCATTTCATACCTTATTAATGGTATTGTCATTATGCGTATTAGATTGATATATAGATATGCTAAGAATGACATCGACCTTAGAATAGTTTTGACACTAGGTGTAAACTATTTTAAAATAAATATTCATAATCGTTGGTTTTGGAATACGGTCGAATTCCTATAACCTAGAAGACTAGCACATGTCGTATATTGGAATTGGAGTTCCAATGGTTTAACCCGATGTACCATGAGTTTTGGAAAATTATATAGACATTTGGGTATTCGTTGAAGCGAATACTGAATGACTGACAAGTGATTACTAATAGTTAGAAGTACACACCACCGTCAATAAGAATCTCCTCGAGTCGAGTAGCATATGTAATCCTTTGACTATAGGATAACATTGATTTTATGTGAGATCCTCCACAATTGATGCCACGTATGTCAGAAACCTTTCATGGTCTGGCCTCTAGATGTTCATTGGGTGTGGACCGATGCACTCAGTAATCAAGTGTGAAGCAAGATACGATTCGACAACCCATATGTGTACTATAAAAGGGTTTAAATATCCATGTGAGTAAAATCACAATTCTTAAATCTTTGGCCAAAGTCGATCACCTTGGGTGGATCGCATCAGTTATGAAGAATTATGGACATGTCGACATGAGATGTGCATCTTTGAAACTTGACGGTGTATTCTATATTTCCTAAGCACAACTCAGATAGCCTACGACGGAGGGATTGTTAAACATATGTGATTACCTCGACTGGTATAGTTCATAAAGGTCTTTCGTGTTCTTCGCGAATTCGGAGGTGGCCGAATTGCATACATATTAGCTAGGCTTATATGACGAACATGTCTGAAGTCAGAGAGTCTTAATATGAAGTGTACTCATTGAGCACTTGGGTAGCCGATTAATTTTAATAAAAGATAATATTTGATATTATAATTATCAACTAAGATAATCAAGTGTTATTAGATAACATTGATTATTTACTTTGACCTAATTTGATTAATTAGATTAATTCAATAATTATACAATGGCTTAATTGTAAAATCATAATTATCTATACCATTTGAGGATATTATGGTAATTGTAAGTATGTAATAATATGTGGTTTTGGCTTGATTTAATTGGATTAAATCAAAGTGGCAAACATTTAACTAATCAATTCCCTAATCATTGGCTTGATTTAATTGGATTAAATTAAAGTGGGAGACAATGGAGATTAGTCACACCCAATTATACATATTTGGAAAAATTAGATTAAGCCCACTTAAAAATTGATTACAACTTTTATTAATTAAAAATTGCATATGTTTTGATATAAATAGCAAGCTTTAGGAAAGTTTTAATTACAAGTACAAATACAAGCATAAGAAAATTCTTGAGAGATTAGCCTAAGTTAGAGAAGTGTTTAGGGAAGTTTATGAGGTTTCTACAATAATTCATCTAGGAGAAATCAAGATTGGATCTTGAAGTCAAGTTTGCACACCTTGGATGTTCTTCGACGATTTCAACCAATGAGAAGTAGATTGGATCTTGCATCAAGCTTACTAGGTAATGTTTGATATTCTCCTAAGCTATGTTTATTTATGTATTAGATGCATGATCACATAGCTTAATGTTAGGGTTGGTGCTCGGAGTGCCAATCTGGATCTTATTTATGTCCGATTCATAAATACGAGAAATTCTATTGTCTATAATATTACTAATTTAATGGTAGCACCTTTGTCTTTTATACACTTATTCGATCTAATTACGATTAGATATCTGATTATGATTAGATCAAAACTAAATCTGGTTTAGTGATACATGTACATTGGACAAAGACCCTAGGATTTATAATATAGTGCGTAGTTACAACGTACTTTGTAATTGACATTGGGAAGCACACTATAAGATGTATATCCTTAAATAAAGTTCCTGGTCAAGATTTACTAACAGGGGTCGGTTAGTAAAATCCGCTGAGACCATTACATGTCGTATATCGTGACTTAGTCCGATGGTTTATCCCAGTGAACCATGAGTTTCGGGAGACTCATGTAGACATGTAGGTGTTTATTTGATAAGTCACTGAACGACTCACTGGAGATTTCCTAATAGATGGTACACCAATGTCAATAGGAATCTTCTCAAGTTGAGCGAGCATAGTGGTCCTTCGACTTGAGATATCACAGTGGGATATATGAGTTATCCTCCACATTTTGATGGCAGTCTTGTCACTGATCTATTTAGATCAGACCTCCGCCTATTCGTTGGGTGTGGATTGATGCTCATGATATCCAGTGCGTATCAAGATAGGATTCGTCAGTCCTGTGTACATGGCATAGGCATCCTCACATGTTTGCGATCTTGTAGACACTGCATTTTTACATAAAGCCTAATGATGAGCCTCGTATGGAGGCACTACCCGATAAGTCACGGAGTCACGGGAAAAGCATACCGGAAGGGAAAATTCTAAAAAAAAAATACATTATCAAATTTAATTCATTTGTTAGCCTCGAGTTCGCTCAGTTGATTCCTGTTTTAAACATTAATCTTGGCCCAAAACCCCCGCACTCATCCAAAACCCATACGCACCCATCCAAAGCCCACATGCATAACCCTAACCCTAATGCACCACTATAAAACAGCAACTAAACCAAACCCTAATCCCCTGGACACTTCACGCAGCCCCCTCCTCTCTCAATCTTCACGACAAAAAAACTAAACCCTAATCTCTCTTCTTCTTCCCACTCCACTGACGGAAAACAGAAGGCCAAAAACAAAAAAATCGAACAGAGATTCGGTAACCACAAAAGCCGACTGATTGTGAGTAGAGAGATAAGGAGAATTAAGTTATATGTATTTATTTTATGTTGTACTTTTTTACACATAACTTTTATGTAATAAAATTTTTATTTTAATATTTGTTGTGTTTATTTTATAATTTAAGTAATTAATATTTTTATTTTATAATTTTACTATAATATTAATATTGTTTAAAATAAATTTAATTTCATTAATAATTTAAAAAAAAAATTTATTAAAAAAACATGTTTCTAAATTCATTTGCTACTGATTAGCGACGGACATTTTAGTCGCTATTTGGCGACGGAATGTCTGTCGCTATATTGACACGGAAATTAATCTGTTTCTATATTGGCGATGGAATTTTCCGTCGCTATATTCTTTGCGACCAAAAAAATAGAGACGGAAAAATTTCGTCTCTGTTCCGTCGCTAAAATCTAGTAGCGACGGATTAGAGACAGATATTTCCGTCTCTAATTCGCATTTTTCTTATAGTGTTCATTTTTGTTCTAGCTTGGCATTCACAGTTGTATTTAGCTCGAACCCATGGATTGCTGTTCCTTACTTCTGAATACTTCGTTCGGTTGGCCATAGAGATTTATTATTAGTCATCTCTTCCAGTAGCTCCCATGCTACG